>VNJZ01004449.1:0-14001 GCA_008042795.1 Drosophila asahinai | reverse complement strand
CTCTTCAGAATCTGCGTAAAGAACTGCTGACTGATAGCATCGCTGATGGCATAAAATCCATTCAAAATTTGATTCTAGCTTTAAAATTCAGTAATGACCTAACTGAAAAAGATGTCAATGATTGGGCAACTGGTGAAAATGAATTTTCAATGGAGTTTTCGGATGACGAAATAATAGAACATGATAAACAAAAAGAATCGCCAGTGCAGCTTACAGACTCTGAAGACGACATTGTGGAAATGGCAACTAAGACAAATATATCTACTGCAGATGCGAAGAAAGCATTTTCAGTTTGTATTCAGTGGGCTAAGGAGAACAATATTGAAATGCAGGATATTCTTTTGTTGAAGAGGATTGAGCAAAAAGCTCAAATCATTCATCTAAACAAAGTTAGTCAACACAAAATAACTTCTTTTTTCAAAAAAGCATAATATGTATATATTTCATATAATAATTAAATGTATTTTAATTAATCATATCACATATGTATGGATTTACTTCACTTAGATTGTTTTAAAAATGTTCACTACTATAGTCCGGACAACTCGATAATCCGGACTTGCCCAAAACTATATGTGTCCGGACTGTCGAAGTTGTACTGTATTTATATCAATGTTGAGATATAGTAGTTTTTTATGTACTATATCTCAACATTGATATAAATACGGTATAAAAGGGTATAAAAATAATATCAGCCACAACAGAAGGAAGACCAGGGCAACATGCGGTGGGCCTTTAAATCAGGTTGCGCTCAATTCCACCGAGGAGGATATCGCCAGCATATGTCAAATGTTCGAGGCAGTGAATGGAGCGGCAGGCGCCAGAGCTTTTGGCATCGTAACCCTGGAGGACAAGGAGGATGTGGAAGGCGAAGTCCATGGTACGTAGTACATAATTAATTCATTTCCGAAACTAACGCAATGGTAAATAATTTTACTTTTAGAACATTCCCCAAAAAGATCGAAGACCGAAGAAGGAACCGGATCGGGGGTCTACTCCGGTGACCTTGCGACTCAGCTTTCATACCATCTTCCTGACTGGTGCAGTGTGTCCCAAGCGGAGATCTAAAATTGATATATTCCTTGGGCGACAACCCGACAATCTACGTCGATAGCTAAACAGCTCTAAAAGCTCTCGCATCGAACACAGTAAACGGCAAACCGAGACACAGTTGGCACTGGACCGATGTCAACTGCACTTAAATTGTTTGGGTACCAGGACACATGTGTGTCCCAGGTAACGAGGAGGTTGATGAGTGCGCTAGATCCGGCTCAGCATCATCAACAAGTCTCGCGGTAACCGACATAAAGAAGCCGGTCTAACATGTACTATTGGAACTAGAGGGTACCACAAGGACTGATGCCGCAGAACAATGGACAGCAGCAACTGGTTGCGAGGTGTCCAAAGCACTATGGCCAAGATACAATCTAAGGCGCACTTACGAGCTCCAACACTTTACAAAGAACAGGATAAGCATGCTGATAGCTACATTGCTACATTAGCCGAATGGCAAAACGTTACGGCGGACCCCACCAAGACTTCTGTCGCAGCTGCAGAAATGAAGTAGGTACAGAGAGCGTCCAACACCTCCTCTTCTTAGGATGAGAACCCAATTCCTGGGTAGACCCTTCTACGACGACCTGGGTAGTCTGGCGAATGTGAAAGAACCCGACCCAACTACATATCAACCCCCTCGCATTCCTAGCTACTCCTCCTGTTACAACACAAGGGACCAAATGGTCAATGTCTGATCACCCTATCCTATCATATCCTATGTCGAAGGTTAAAACTATGTTGGTTGGTGTTAGCAGATAGGGTTCCAAGGGATAACCCGAGTCACCAAGAAGCCAATCGCCAGGGGAACAAATGTCGATCTGTTCTTGGAAAAAATCCATGGCTTCGCTTTGACTCCAAGCGCAAAAGTCATGAGTTGCTCCAGGCTTTGAAGCATCCACATAAGAGACTTTAAGGTCGTAATTTGGGACAAAAATTCAAATTCACAAATTTCAACACTCACATAACAAAACGGACATTTACACCACTTTATTCATCATTAAGTCATATTTACTTACTATCATAGCATTAATGCTAAAGGTGCTCTTTCTATTAAAATAAACTTACTCGGCACTGCCGGGCTTCATGATCTTGATTTGAGTGCCACCGATGCAGCCAACTACTCCAGGAATCCCATACTTTCGATAGAAATATTGTTTGCATTTCATCTAGCTTTTATCCAATAGTAAAAAATAGTCGCGAACGTATTTTTGCACGCTTTAAATAAAAGATAGAAAATAAACATTTTCCAAAAAATTTGTACTCCTTTTCGATAGCATATATGCTAATCTGGGAAAATTAAAAAATCTGCGAACTGAAACGGAAAATTCTAAAAGCGATAAATTAATTTTTTTAAATGATTAATGTAGCTTTCAATCGAGCACATTTACCAAAAAAAATATCTTCATTTGTGGTTATGCTCTTGCAGAGTATTATAATTTTGATCAGAAGTTTGCAACGCAGTGAAGGAAGCATCTCCAACCCCGCAAAGTTACCAGCCGAGTCGATCTAACCATTTCCGTCTGTCCATCTGTCCGTTGCTACGTAAACTAGTCTCTCAGTTTTTGAGCTATCTGAATAAAACTTTGCAGATGGCCTTCTTTCTATTGCAGCTAGCATATATATAAATAGGAACGGCCGGAATCGGACCACTATATCTTATCAATCTTTTCATGGTGCTTCCTCCAAATTGTTGGGCTGGTGAAATGATTCGAAGTTACTCCGTTATTGATGGACGTGAGACTCTGCGCTGGTACCGCTCCTGCACCCGGTTCAGTCCATTGCTGTACATGTCCTTTTCCAGCTCGGGAATGAAGGATTTGTCCAGCCACTCAGCAGCAGCGGTCGGTGGCCGTCGCCTCGGACGACTTCATCGTAGTCACGGAGCGTGACATCTTATTGCTCATCAACGTCATAACCAAATATGACGTCGAGGGAACTTTTTTCTCCAGGCCTTTATTTATGGAAATGTTTTATATTGCCCAAATGCCTTATTATTGAATTTGCCTCTACCAATTAAATTACTATAACTTTATCTGCTCTTTTAAACTCCTGGACTCGGCTTTTGCATACATTATTGTTTTTGGCGGGATCTATATTTTTGAAATGTGTGAATAAACGGTAAGAAGAGTGAGAGACCAATAGTAGATATCGACCTGTTTTATCAATTTTTATTCTGTTTGTTACCCGCTCTAGAAATACCAAAAGTCTCTCATTGCAACTTTCTAGTATTTTTTTTGTTCGCCTGCGTACTAGAGGTGGAGAAACATCGATGTTCGCGGACATCGAAGTTAAAAAAAACAACATCGATGAAAAAAACATCAAAGTTTTTCTGTTGTTTAGAAGAGAAAAAAAACGTTTACTCCCTTACTTTAGTGATCTGACACAACATCGATGTTTCCCAACAAAACATCGAGGTTTTCACCTCTACTGCGTACCGGCTTTTAAACCAGCGCTGCCGACCTCTAGCTCTCTCTCACTGCTGTCTGCGTGTCTGAGAATGTAGCTTTCTCTAAATGGATCGATTTTTAATGATCCACCTTACTTTTTAACATGAATAACTTTATAATTCAATGAAAAACATCTTATTCGTTATTATTCAACAAAGTGAAGGAGGCATCTCCGACCCCATAAAGTATTTATATTCTCGATCAGCATCACCAGCCGAGTCGACCTAGCCATGTACGCGAACTAGTCTCTCAGTTTTTGAGCTCTCGAGCTAAAATCAGCAGTCTTATTTCTTTAGCACGCAGTATATATGTATGTCGGAACGGCCGAAATCGGACCACTATATTAGGATATACTGCTATAGCTATAGGTAACTGCTATAGGAATGATGGCGAAATATGTGTAAAAAAAATTTTAACTTCTCTGTTTTTAAACGTATTTCTTTAAATTTCGAGATATAGCTGTTTTTACGGTTTTAATTTTGTTAAGATCGGCCAACTTTATCATATATGTAGCTGCCATAGAAGCGATCGGTCGATTTATATGAAAATGTAAAATTCTACATGTAAAATGTAAAATTGACAATATTCGATATATTTCAACATTTCTAAAATGGATCGATTTTCAATGATCCAATTGCAGACTGCAAGGGTATACAAACTTCGGTTTACCGAAGTTAGCATTCTTTCCTGTTTGTCTTGAAAAAGTGTTGTGCTTTGAAAATATTTAAATATAAAAATGCCCTTAAAAGTAGGTAAAAGTGAAGTTTTTTTTTTTTTCAGAATTCAGTCAAATTTTTTGACGAAAACACTAGAGCCATTGTATTAAAAAATTTTGATTTGAATTTTCTAATAAATATAAACAAAAATATATACATATATATAAATATAAGAAATGATTAGGCATTTGGCGCAAATGCCCATATATAAATTTCGAAAGGAATTCGAAAGCAATTGCGTCATTTGAAATGTTATTATAACTTAAAATTTAATTATTTTATATTATAATATTCTAGAGAGCCTTCGAAAACTGCAAGGGTATACAAATTTTAGACTTCCGAAGTTACCGTAGCTTCCTTTCTGTTGTTCAATTAAATAATCATAATAATCATTAATCATAATACAAATTTATTATAGATGGAAGTTGTAGTATTAGATAAAGTAGCTTAAACTCCTTTAAAATCTAGTTTTTAATTATAGAGAAGTGATCTCTATATAATGTAGCTTTCATACGACCAGTCAATTTGTATTATAATATGAAAAAATCATTTAGTATGCACACTAAGAGGGCCGTCCCAGAAATGGTCGACCTAACACAGTAGTGTTGAAAAATGTTCACAAAAAATATTAAAAAGGGGAAGTACCGACTATTAAATGCTTAAGTTTGGGCCTTTACCTTGGGCAGTTCTTCTTTTTGTCAATTTTAATAGGTCAATTTTAAAATATTGGGTGGCTGAGTTTAAGCAAAGTCGTTTGAGCTGCGAAGATAAACATCGAAATGGGCGTCCAAATGATGTGAGCACTTCAGAAATGGTGGCCAAAATTAAACAAGTGGAAAAGCTACAGTCGAGTGACCGACTGTGAGATACCCAAAAGCATTGTGGGTGAAATTAAATAGCCCCTAAACATGGAAAAATTAAAATGTTGACTTATGAAGATAAATGTTGCCAGAAACATGTTGAACAACACCCAAAACAAACAAATGTTGCTAGGAACGAACATGTTGAGAAACACACATTGGCACAGAAGAAGAAGAAACATACACAGAAACTTTATTGTTAATAACTTCCATGTTTATTATCCGAAATTACTCAAATTTTCAGAAAACGTCAGCGAATGCTTATTTATTTATTTTACTATTTACTTTTAGCCGAAAATACAACTGTTGCTTATATAACGTTTTTTATGATTTTCGGGGGCGGTAGTTGGCGTGGCCAAATTTTAAACAAACTTGATCTGAGTGCAACGGATGTAAATGCTGTCATCATATTTGGTGAAAAATAAAAAACGGACAGACGGACATGGCTAATCGACTCGGCCTTATGGGTACCGGGTATAAAAATGTGTATTGTAGTGCTGTACATCGCGTATTGACCGAAAAATTTAACATGAAAAAGTTAGTCAGAACAGTTAGTCAGAACAAAAACAGCGTCCTGAGGATGTTTTCATCATGTGCTTGGCTATTTTTAGAAAAAATGAGAAAGAAAGCTAACTTCGGTAAACCGAAGTTGGTATACCCTTGCAGTCTGCAATTGGATCATTGAAAATCGAACCATTTTAGTAATGTTGAAAAAATATAGAATTTTGTACATTTTACATGTCGAATTTTACATTTTCATATAAACCGACCGATCGCTTCTATGGCAGCTATATGATATAGTGGTCCGATCTTAATGAACCGTAACCGTAATTATAGAACCATAAAAAACTACTATATCTCAACATTGATAGAAATACGGTGAAAAACAGAGTTAAATTTTTTTTACATTAATTTCGCCATCATTCCTATGGCAGCTATAGGATATAGTAGGCCGATTTCGGTCGTTCCGACATATATACTGCGTGCTAAAGAAATAAGACTATGCTGAAAATTAGAGCTCGATAGCTCAAAAACTGAGAGACTAGTTCGCGTAGAAACCGACAGACGGACAGACGGACATGGCTAGATCGACTCGGCTGGTGATGCTGATCAAGAATATATATACTTTATGGGGTCGGAGATGCCTCCTTCACTGCGTTGCAAACATCTGGTCAAAATTATAATACCCTCTGCAAGAGTATAATAAAGCCGATTTTTTGCGCCGATTTATAACCATGGATGAAACATGGGTCCATTACTATAAGCCTGAGACGAAAGAGTAGTTAACACAATGGACTGAACCAGGAGAATCAGCACCAAAATGGCGAAGAATGTTCCATTTGGCAACAATGATGAGGTGGAGTCCGAGGCTAATGCCTATTTTTGAAAGCTTCACAGTTCTTACTATAAAAAAGGTACCGAAGCTATTGAACATCACTGGGAAAAGTGTATCGAGTTAAAAGGATCCTATGTTGAAAAAAAAAATATATATATATACATTTTTTTGTGCTTTAGTAGTTAGGCCGGCAATTTCTGGAACGGCCCTCGTAGTATATCAGTTGTTGAGCTATCGGATTGAAACTTTCACAATAGTCTTACCCAGTGGATCAGCAGACGATAAAAAAGCGAAACTATCGCAAAATGCTCGTATGCGAGCTCGGAAGCGATACAAGTAGCGAGCGTTCAGAGAAGTCTCGCTAAATGCTCCCAATCGGACTTAATTTCGATAGCTTTGCGGATTGCGTCGATCTCCAAGAGGAGGGCGGTTCGACTCCTATATGTATGATTATAATTTTGAAAGTTTAAGACTACCAGAAAGGTTTTATAGATTGTTAAGCTTATTGAAGTTTTTATGTTTGTTATTTAGATTTTGTATGGATAATAATACCGAAAAAATCAATTTTTTAAGATCTTTAACATTGTATACATAATAAAAAAAATATATAAAAAAATAAATACGGAAAACGGAAAGCTAAATAGTATTTTCATTATAGGAATAAATGGGAAAGAAACCCCAAGCTATTGCAAAAGAGTATGTTTGCGAGACTTTTTGTGATATCTTTAACGAGGCATTAATTCAGTAACGAGTCAGAAAAAATGGTAATTTTCTATTAACCAGGCCCTTCCAAAAAAAACAAAAAAAAAACACATAGATAGGGGGTGCTTCACCGTACATTTGGGTATACAAATTATTTTGGGGACGCTCTTAGATTAGTCACAATAAATCTTTAAAGTTTAGCCAAATTCCCATACAAAATACGTAGCAAACACGCACACTGACAAATTATGAATACACAAAATTTTAATCTTTTCCGGTGTGACCGCTTCTTAAAACGCTCTTCGGCATTTTTGGGAGGTAAATGATGCGGTCATACCAATCTTAAATCAGCTGTTTTATATTTACAAATATTTATTTTATATTTGAAAGGCAATTCGCATAGACTTGTAGTTTCGTTTTGGAATAGCTAATTTGGGCACAATGACCACCAACGCCGTCGCCCAGATTCGCTCGACCATGCACAACCGCTTCTTTTTCTCCCTATTACTTGTCGAAGATTCTTTCCTGGATCGACAACGTGGACAAGGGCCACTCTACCGGCTGCTGCTGGTGATTCTGTTCTTACCAAATGGAAATAGCCACCATCTGTGTGGTGGCGGTGGTTGCCGCAGCTACTCCTGCTGCCACCAAATTGTTGGACTCGTGAAATGATTCAAGACTCTAATTGTATACAATATCCTTGCTGGCATACATTTGGTTAGAGTTGGTACTGCTCCTGCTTCCGGTTCTGTCCATTGCTGTACATGTTCTTTTCAAGCTTGGCAATGAAGGTTTTGTCCACCCAGACACTGCTCTCAGCAGCTGCGGCCTCTGTACGTACTTCTCGAGCTCGGCAATGAAGCATTTGTCCAGCCAGATTCTGCTCTAAGCAGCAGCCGGCGGTGGCCGTCGCCTCATCGAGCGTCACATCTCATAGTGCTCATCAAAGTCATAACCAAATATGACATCGAGGGACCTATTTCCGTCTAGGCCTTTATTTATGCAAATTTTAATATTGCCCAAATCCCTTATCATGAATTGGACTCTACTAATTACATTACATACATACATTTTCAATACATTATTGTGTTTGGCGGGATCAATATTTTTGAATTGTGTGAAGAAACAGTAAGAGAGAGTGAGAGACCAATAGTCGAGAACGACCGTTTTATTAAATTTTTTATTCTGTTCGTCGCCCCGCTCTAGAAATACCAAAATTATCTTTCTGGTATTTTTTAGTATGTTGTTCGTTTGTCTGCGTACCGGCCTTTAAAACAGCGCTGCAGAAAAGTGTTTCTCGACTATTCACCTCTTGTTCTCTCTCACTGCTTAGAAACGCTGTTCGCGTGTCTGAGTACGGAGCTTAATTCCATACACAATGCGCAAATTATAAACACACAAAATGCATGCTCCCAATCTAGGCGCCACAACGTCGCGACCAATATTGATTTTTAAGCAATAATACAGATGAACTCTTCGATTTTTTAATCAATCACAACGTGTTATTAAAAAACAAATATTGTCTCAATTGTGGAACAGTTTTGAGCGTGTCCAACTTAAAATTTCGTTGCCGCCGCTTAGTGGCGCATGGGCACAAAAAAAAGAAAAAATGCGAATATAAGCAAACGGTTAGAAAAAACACATTTTTCGACGGGCTTCGGTTGGACATATCCGAAATATGTCGCTTCGTGTCCCTTGACATATTGCGCTCGAACGGGGATACAACATTTTTAGTCAAGGAGTTGAAGTGCTGTACCCAGAGCGTCGTAGACTTTAAGAGCTTTTGCGGGAGTGGGCTTCGGAGAATTAACGTCCTACTATCGGTGGCTCTGGTAAGATAGTAGAGATAGACGAGACAAAAGTGGGCAAAAGAAAATATAATTGCGTGCGGATAGTCGAAGGCCAATGGCTATTTCAGCAATGGAAAGAGACTCATATCGCGCTATGGACGCCGGAAGGCTCATTATATAGGGTACCTTGCGAGATTTAAATTTTTTAAGACATTCCCGAATTATCCTGAGTGGCTGCATCAAATTTTCAAGGCCATTGGCAAATTTTATGATCCTAAGAAGGAGAATATTATACTAAAGGACTTACAGTTTGATGAGGTAAGAGAAGAATATTGCTGTGATCATTAGGTAAAACAGAACGTAAAGCAGCGCCGTAGACGAAAATTTAAAAAAAAAAAAAAAATAGAATATTATAATATTATTAAGCAACATTGTACCTTGGATTCAGAAATTAACCAAAGAATTTATGTATTTAAAAAAAAAAAAAAAAAAAAATATTATAATATTATTAAGCAACATTGTACCTTGGATTCAGAAATTAACCAAAGAATTTATGTATATATGTATACAAACTAAGTGCGTACCTAAAACAACTTCTAATTGGTTTAGTAATTATTCTTTGTTTTGATTCTAGGTTATTATGCACAGCTTATTTGTGATTTTGACATTAAACGAAAATAAGGACATGAAAGGACCTTTATAATTTGATATACAATATAATCTTAATATTGATTAAAAAGAAAAAATTTAATTAAAAAGTAGTTAATTGCTACGTATTTTACGTTGTACAGTTTTTGTTTTATTTATATTTCACGCATAAATATATTCAAAGTGTGCAACGTGTCGACATATATAGTATTTACGCTAAGCTAGGGCTGCAAAACTATCGATGTTACTATCGATAGTATCGAGGTTTTCAAAATGGTCCGATGTATCGATGTTAAAAATTGAACATCGATATATCGGATGCTTCACTGCATCAGTGCTGCCAGATTTTTTGGGTCCATTTTTACAACTATTATTAGTTGAAAAACGACAAAATTTGATTAATAAGAAAAAAAAAAAGTCAATTTGGTTAAACGCAGCATTATCAAACCGAAATTTGTGTTCCAAAGTGCCAATAAACGAAATGGCTAGAAGTGGCTAGATCATTTTGAAAAAAAAAAGCTAACCCGCTCAAAAAGTTGCTAGTTCTAGCCACATGGTGACGCTTCAAGCTACGCGTAAGTGTTTGTTGAGTTAAAAATGTGTATAATTTTATAATTTAATTTTTTTTGTAATAGTTTCTTACAGCAATAATTGGTGGTTCTTCTGTATATATAATGGATAATGGATAATATTTGATTTTTTATTTTATGAAACAAGCATTTAATATTTGTTTTTTTAATTTTAAGAAAATAAAATTTGGATAAAAAAGCTTTAAATTGTGAAGACCTAATTTTTGTTTTTTTGAATTTAAAAAAAAATGAAAATATAAATTTTGTTCGTTTATTATTAAGAAATTAATAACATTATTTTACACAAACAAAATTAACGTTTGCCTTTTCTATATTTTTCTTAATATAGCATAAGATATATGGTATTTACCGCAATCTAAAATATTTAAACATTTTTCGATGTTTTAACGATATATCGATGTTTTTTTGGAAAACATCGAGGTTTTGAAACATCGAAGTTAAAAACTATCGATGTACCCACTATCGATAGTTTTGCAGCCCTACTTTACAGCAGCAGCATATTTGGAGCAAACTCCCACTCCCACATAAATTTCATCGGTCGAGCTTACCACATTGGTTACATTGGACTCAGAACGTTCTTCTTCTTTCTTCTTAACCTGTACCTCTGCAAATGTGTATCCACTGCCAGATAGGGCTATTGTAAATTTCTCCAGAAAATCGTACCCAACTAAAACATCAACTTTTAGATTTGAGTCTGGAACAACTAAGAACGTGTGCATAGTTGTTAGTCCATCTACTTCAACGGCTTCCGAAAATTCACCCAACACAGAGGTTGCGACGTTACCCAAACCGAATAGCTTCAAAAAGCACTTTTGCAACTCGCGATCACCGAAGGTCTTTCTGAATTTGTCTTTGCGCATTAACGAAACATCTGCTCCAGTGTCAATTAGGCACAAAATTTTTCATTTCCGATTTGCACCTCCTTAACGTGATTTTCTTTGAACACTACATTTATATTCGACTTTTGGCCTGTGCAATGTTTGGAAATATGACCCACGCCGTTACACTTGAAACATTTCTGGTCGCCTTTACACTCAGCTATTTTGTGGTCTGCGGACCTACTGATATAACAATGTTGTTGTTTGCGGTATACTTGGTTTTCTTGTTTTTCAGCGTAATTAAAATTTGAACGACGTTTGAACACACTGTTCTTTGCCACCGACTCTGCCAATCCAAATCGACTTCTTAGCTCTTTGAATGACTCCGAACTGTACAACGGAAATTTAAGGTCCTCATTCACTTCTAAGCCATCTACGATCTAGCTTATTACCGACTGATCTTCGATTTCTCCCAGTGATGCTATTTTTCGCATCTGAAGAACATATTCATGAAAATTTTCCGACGTGCGTTTTTTACGGTTTCTTAGCAACTTGTGTATTTCAGCGCTGGTCAATTGTTTATCAAAACATAGCACAAATCTTCATAATTTGACACTGCAACTGTTTCTAAAATAGTTTGGCTGTTCCACTCATTTAGTTTCTTGCATTAACGTATTTTTGTTTTTCATTTAGTTCATAAGCATCTGCGTTCTCGTCGAAATTAACCCCCACTGCCTTATTGGGATCGAGACACCGTCAAAATTAGGCACAATTTTCGAAAAGCTTTCAACCGAAACACTGTTTTTACTTTTAGAAATTTCACATTTTCCTGCGATCATTTTTAGCAACTTCGACAAATCACCATTGTTCACGTATGTGTGCGATGTTGCTCATTTTTCCCGAAAATTTTTGTTCTGTCTTGTCCGATTTTATTTTCAATACTTCTTCCATCTGATTTTCTGAATACTTTCCTACTTATGTATGTATTTTGTTGAACTCTTGTATGGTTGTCTCTTTTTCACTGCTTTGCTCGTCTATATTAAATATTTTTTCATCTACGTTCCTTAGCTTCAGCTCGAATGTGCCGTTTTGCTGATCGTCGTTAAGTTTTTTCACATTCTTCTTTGGTGTCGTTGAATTTTGCTTTTGGGTAGCGTTGTTGTTCTTCTTATTGGTTCTCATCATAATTTTACAACTTTTTGTAATTTCACAGCATATTGAAATTTTACATCTTTTCTTAATTTCATATGTTAAATTCTTCACTTAGTTCATTTAGTTGGCTGCTCGGACCGGTTGAGCCCCCATGTAAGATTTATTAAGTAATATTAAAGATTTATTAAGTAATATTAGGTTTGTATTAAGAATTATATAATGCCGAACAGATAAATGATATAGGAAAAGGTTGCTACAGATTTAATTTAGCGACAACTTTAAACGACTTTCAACTTTAATGTATTCTCCTTCTGCGACTTTTCTCCTACCACACGACTCTTCTTCTACTTCACGACTACCTCTCGTTCTCGTACGTTCTCTACTCTCTTCTCTTTGCCGCTGCTAACTTCATCCTTCTTAAATATGGCCAATTTGCCATGTGTGCAAAAACTGGATAGTGTGGTGTGTGTCAGGGATAGGTGTGTCAGCTGGTTAGGTGATCGTAGTGATGCCATCTTATATATATATATATATTTATATATCCTAAAGCGGCTTATAGCTCGTTTAGTTTCATTAAAATCGGTCAAATATTTCATATAGCTGCCATAGAAACATAGAAACAACCGGTTGATTTATATGTGAATGTAATATTCTACATGTAAAATGGAAAATGTATAAGTTAATGTTATACAAATTTACAAGCTTCGATATTTGTAAACTTACCAAAAATTTTTATTGCGTAAAATTACCAAAATGGATCGATTTTCAATGATTCAATTGATTCGACTTACCAAAGTTATCTATCTTTCTTGTTATTATTGTTGTTTTTTCGAGGTTGTTGTAGTGTTCTAGCTCTATGTATGTCGTATAGCCCCGATATGAAGGACATCTGGCTGCGGCCAGGCTCTAAGGTATTTTCTGCTCCTACAACCCCCCTTCACAAGAGTTCGAAGTGTGTGGAACCCATCCCTACTTCGAAACACATCTTTGTCAATTAGACGATTGAAGCTCTCTAGCCCGGTGTCTTGATAATTTACAAATTATTTTTAAAGGACACTGAGGTCTGAGAATTATATTCTGGGCAGAGAGCATTCTTACAATTAACGGATTGTAATTATTAGATTAGAGCTTGACGGCTTAAGCTCCTTAACTATCGCTCACTCACTTTCTCTCTCTAAACTTATAAACGGTATAGTGGTAAGACTGTGTAATTAAAACCTGCAAGAAGGAAATTCCACTAGGGGACCTAGTATTAGTTGTTGCTGTGCACTCCAAGTGCATTGATTGCACAGGCCGGGGGAAGATATTATTACTAAAAACATTTGATCGCGCTACTGTTGCGAGACTTGTTGCGATGTTTAAAGGGAGATTATGTCTTTTATGCGTCAAACCAAAAATTGTTTTAATGAACTATTAATTAGTTATCGTAAAACTAATGATGTGCTCTCATAGCTGGCCTCCCAGATATATGGCCTTAAGCTATTATACGAGTCTCATAAGCGCAAAAAATTCGGCTGTCACACCGCATATTGGCGGATCCTCAACTCACCCCAAAAACATTACGTGGGCTGCTATATATATTTCTGGCCTAGGCAACACTAAGTGTTGTTAGGTGGAATCTGACATTTCCATTGAAAAGTTCGACATTTTTAAGCATAAACGTACTCAGAACGGTTTGACGTACGACTATCATTTGTGTTGTTTACAGTTACTTAAAAAAATCAATTTCGCAAAAAAATGGAATTAACTCGTGAACATATTCGTGCGATCATTTTTCACAACTTTCGGCGTGGATTATCACGACAAGAGTGCAGCGATGAACTTAAATCTTTGTATGACTATGAAGCACCATCCTATAGCACTGTGAAAAACTGGTACAACGAATT
>VNJZ01004448.1:0-17875 GCA_008042795.1 Drosophila asahinai | reverse complement strand
GGTTCTGGCACCTCGCTGCGTTGTGGCCTGCCTGCCCACACTGGCGGCATATGTTTGCTTTCTGCCGGCAGTCGCTGACCCTGTGGTCGAATCCGACGCACCTATGGCAGGCATAGGTGCGGACCTGCGAACGACACCGGTACGAGAACCACTTGATGTAGACGCGGCCTCCATCAAGCTTCGTCATCGCTTTGTCATCAACTTCGAGTGTCACATTTATAGTGGCACCGTCAGTGACTGAACATGGCTTGGTCACCAGGTGCACTGCCTTCCGAAGTTCTGCCGGTTGCACGTCATCGAAGTTGTTCTCCAACAGCTCCTTCATAAACTCCTGCGGCCCGATTTGGGTGTCCACGTCGTAGACCACCACCTTGGGCTTCTCGGCGACGTTCCTGGCCACGTTAAGACCCGCTTCGGCGAACTTCCTGCTCTGTACCACCTTTTGGAGTTCACCGACAGAGGGGGTGCGGATAATCGCACCACCGCCTCGTCGGAGCTCACGCACTTCGTGCACCCTAACTCCTAGGGCTGGGGCAACTACAGTTCTGACCTTCTCAGCAATTTGTAAAAATATATACAACTAGATCATTAAATAAAAACAATAAACCAAATTCATAACAAGTGTCCGGAAAAAAATATCAATAAAAAATGTAAATAAAACAAAGCCAATCAGCTGTTATGTTTTTAAACTTTTTCAAAACTTAAAAAAAATTAATTTAGATTAAATTTCTAAAATACTTTTAATATTTTTGTAAAGGTAAATGGAACAATATACAAATCTTCATTTTTTATTTAAATAATATATTAATATATTATAACATATATCATTCTTATTTTTACCATTAACCCAATAGTGAATATGCCCATATTGTTAGGGTACCTAGTATAAAAAGTAGCAAAAGACCAAATATTCTTGCTGGGCCGAAATGAAATGATCGCACACATGCACCCGTGTACGTGAATGCATGAGCACACATACATATAAAGATGAATTCAAGCGCAGAACGACCTTCTTCAAGAAACGCGACTCTGCGATTGAACAAGCGAACTCTCGCAATCAGTGAGCGGCATAAGAATGAGATAGCGAAGAGAGAGAGAGAGCCGCGAGAGAGCGACGGGGCCCGCCGCTAACAGGCCTGGGGCCTGTCGCTAAGAAATTGTTGTGTCCATTTTCGTTGTATAAAATGAGTAGTCTGTATGTTGTATGGTTAGTGGTAAAACCTTTTTGTCAAACCCCTAATGAAAACTATTATTATTGAAGTTTAAATTCATTATCATAACGCTATCACAGTAATAATATTACAATGTATATAACAATGTATATTATCTTTAGTAAGAGAGAAATTAGTATATTCTCAAGACTAGGAAAAGATTGGGTGTGAAAAAGAAAAGCCTTGGACATTGATATGGAGATGTAACCGTACTAAAATGGGTTGAAAATCGAATAAATGCATATGCAGTCTACAATGGTCAACTTTATGTCACAATTTGGTTTATATACTTTTTTTATGGAAAATATGTTTTTTCCCAAAAGTTTTGAACAAGAATATAATTCCTGATACACACATTTTCACGAAAAATTCATTAGTAACAAAATTAAAATAGTAATAATAAAATATATTAAGAGTTTAAGTTACTTTATAAATCCAATAACATTGTCGTTTTTAAACTATACATTTATACACACGGACTCCGGTATTCACTTCGCAAGCTTTTTGCGTTTCACTTTTCAAATCGCAAAAGCAGGTACTCTAGTTCACGCAACACAGTTTTACCTAATCTCAAACCTTATTTGCAAAAGAAAAAAATAGTTTACTCAATGGTATCTTAACGTTTATTTGACAGCGACAGAAGATCAATCAAATATGTATTTACTTTTTATACCATTGCAGCGAATTATAATTTTAGTCAAAGTTTTCCAAGTTGTTGACGGAAACATATCCGGCCTCATATCGATCTATCCATGTTCGTCTGCCCGTTTCTAGGCAATGTTATAATTATCCGCAAGAATAATAATATTCGGCTAGTCGAAGTTAGCTATTTTTCCTATTATATAATTATTTTCTGAATCCACCTGCAATTTGTAAATAAAATGATTATTATAGGCGATTAAGAATAAACGAGTTTAATTAAATTATTTAAATGATAAAAGTGATATACAAATGTCACCGGTATCGAAGCTGTTTAAAAAGTGGTCCTTATAATTGCAATATGAACTATTTCTACTTCCCTTTTTCTTTAAATTGGATTTAAATTAATAACATTTCACTAAGCATTTTTCTGCTGAAATCCACCAAGTCAGTTGTTTGAGTAAATAACGATGAAATATTCCGATAACATGACGATGACCAAATTTTTGCAATAACCGTAGTACCTAACAACAAAATTCCACTGCTTTGTTGAAAACGCAAAACGCAGAAAAAATGTGAAAACCGGAGCACACCTGATAAAAAATAAAAAAAAAATTTTAAAAATTTAATAATTAATAATTAAAGAAATGAGTCTATTATATTTCATTATAATTACCTTCGATCCCGAAATAACAGTCTACAAAATATTCACCATTATTTTGGGTAGCAAAACTGAATGTCTCGATCCAAAGATTTTTTTGCGGCCAGGTGTCTCAAAGACCTCGCTAAATTCAAAATATTTATAAATATAAGATTAATATTATGAATACAAAAATTTAATTCTGAAATGAAATTTAAAATTTTATATAGTTCAGTTAATACTTACGTTACTTCACTTTTTACGAGTAAGAATTTACTATACTACTTTTGACTCTAGCGTGTCCTTAATTTTATTTTTAATAGGTTTAGTGAAGCTTTTTAATGCATTTTGTCTGATAGTAAGCATTAAGTAGCTTTGATTCTTTATGTTTTGTATGTATTACCATTTACAGTAATAGTAGTTATTTAAAATTTAAATATTTAAGTTGTGATTAAGTAACCCCCATTTTTTATCTATAATAAACTTCTACATACAAGATTATAAAAATAATGATAATTTGTACGGATATTGCAAAATATCGTGTAGTGCTGATGGTAACTTCGAAGTGACTCTTGCAACAAAAGCCACAATTTACTCTGAAGGATTAGTTGAATGGAAGCCACCAGCTATATACAAATCATCCTGTGAGATAGATGTAGAATATTTCCCATTTGATGAACAGACCTGTGTTCTAAAGTTCGGCAGTTGGACTTATGATGGGTTTAAGGTAGGTCTGTCCAAATCTGAGTTACTTTTATTTTTACGATTTTTTTATTTTTTTTTAACTTTTTTTATAATAAAATTTTGTATTCAAATTTTTTTTATTATTTTTTACGGTTAAATTTCGTTATAAATTATTAGTCTTTCGAAGCGATGTATTTTTCTCATTGTATACAGATTTAGTTAATAATTTCTAGCTCTTCGGGTCATTGTAAATTTATGAAATGCGAGAAGCTATCTGATGCAGTTGTTTTATTTTCGTTATTAATTTACTGTATCACAACAGCCGCAGCCTTCTGCATTTTAGATCTTTAATCGAAAATCTGAAATTTAATATTTATAGAAAAGATATTGCCTTTAATGAAACATTCGGTATATTTATTTATAGAACATATTAGTATGTGGTAAAAAAAAATGCACATCAAATTTGCGATCAGCGATCAAAATACACAATAGATACTTTCCCATGAACGCCTCACACTGGGTCGTTTTCCGAAAACTCATTGCAAAAGTCGGATTTCGAGTTGTTGAATTTGGCAATACTTTTATAAATTACAACATTATTTAAATATTTGTAAAATTTTTTATAGATGGATAACTTTTCTGTATTTAAAAATCAGGTTAAATTATAAATTAATATTTTTAAAAAAGAAGTTAAGCTTGGACAAATGTTTTATATATTTGATAAATAAAAATGAAATATCAATGAATTAGAAAAAAACTAATAATTATTGAGATTTTATTTTTTAAGAAAACCGAAAATCGGTAATCTTTTTTAATATTAAAGAAAAAATTTCGTATAACGCCGAAATATTAATCAAAACAAGTGAGAAAGCTACAGTCGAGTGTGACCGACTGTGAGATACCCGGTACCCAAACCATTGTGGGTGAAATTAAATNGGTACCCAAACCATTGTGGGTGAAATTAAATAGCACATAGACATGAAAAAAGAAACTGCTGACAAATGAAAACAAATGTTGCTAGAAAAATGTTGCGCAACACCCAACAAAGGCAAATGTTGCTAGGCAACACGCACGTGCGCTCTCAACATCTCTCTCTCTCTCTCTCTCTCTCTCTCTATCTCTCTCTGTATGCTTCTTAATAGACAAAAACTGTATTGTTTAATAACTTCCATGTTTATCATCCGATTTTACTCAAATTTTCAGAAAACGTCCACAAACGCCTACTTATTTATTTTATCTATTTAATTTAAGCCGAAAATTACGACTATACCTTATATACCGTTTTTTATGATTTTCGGGAGCGGAAGTGGGAGTTGCCAAATTTTCTTAGCCGGAACTTTATCGCGAAACTTATTTACTATGAGTTCTAGCCAGCAAACCCATAACAAACATTTTAATAAAAATTAAAAATATATTTATCAGTTTATTGGCTTTAAATAAAAAAATAAAATGAAAATAAAATCATAAAAATATTTTAGCTTTTAACAAAAGAATTTTCAATATTGGATCCGAGGAAGCTAACAGCATGCAAAACAGATCATCATTTTGTTTCCTTCGGGAAAGCTTGCAAGTTTTAGCGTATCTGTATCTCTTGTATTCCCTTGGAGTCTTGCGCTTGTTCTTATATTGAAAGAGACTGGTGGGAGGTAGGTGAAAGTGGTTAGGCTCAGATTCTAGAGCCCCCAAGAACAGCCGGGCTTCTTTATGTTCCACACTTTTTAGCTATGCAGCTAGCTTTGTGATTTATCCACTTCCCCATTGCGTGCTTTTTGATCGCCCAATGACCAGTGGAGACGGCAGTGATTTTGCTGATATCCCTCCTTCTTTTAGATATCAGTTCCTGAGCTCAATCGTATTTCGGCCAACATAGATCTCACCTCCGTACCAGCTTGTCGTATGTCGTTGTGTTTGGAGAGTTCCAGATTAGATAGGCGCATGGGAATTTGAGTAAATTCTTATCGTGGTATCTCTAAAGCCTCATGTTGTCGTTTTCTCCTTCTGCTTAGAACATTATGCTCTCAAAAATTCAACGGTGCCCCGTGCGGTGTACCGCACTCTACGCCGGCGTGACCCTGATGAACAGTTCGATTGTCATTATGTCTAGGATAGCAATCAGGCCTCCCACAGGGTACAAACGCAGTGCCCCCGTGGCTCCTGCACCGGCTAATCGTTGTACCGTAGCTGGTTTTGTGATTTTGACTGCAATGATAATCGCCGGTCATACCAGGGGCACTTATGTTAATATTAGTCGTAAATAAATATATTTTTTTCTTGCTTTGATAACTTTGGTTTAACACCGTTTGTCTTGTAAGCCTTGGCCGTTCTGCAGGTTTAACTTAGTCCACAGGCCTATACACATTTATTTAAGCAAATTAATGCGCACTTCTTTATTTCACTAATAACTTCGGGGAATTGTCCTGATACTAGTAGTACTACGTCGTTTCTGTGTTGTCCTGTATTGTGTTCTTTTAATTTGTTGTTGAAGAGTATGGGCGACAGAACCCCACTCTGAGGTGTGTCTCTTTTCACTGCTCTCATAAGGTGAGCGCCTCTCAGTTCAATGGTTATACGATCTGATGACTCCATCAATGCCCGAGGATTTAAAGCCGGTGTTTACTTTGTTGAATGCACATTCCATTTTTAGGAAGGTCACCATTTTGCGACCTTTCGATCTACCACTTCGGGTAGTGCCATCCGACCGGTGGTATTCCTGTGTTTTGTCCACCATTGTTCTCTTCATTGTATTCAACATGATGGAGGTTAGGTTTTTGGATATACATATACTCCTTTGTACCCAAGTTTGGGTATGGAGTAGGGTTGTGTAAAAATATCTAAATATCAATATATTTAAATTCTTTTTTCAAAAATAATATTTTTATATCCTGATATTGCAAAATATCGGAAGTATGCTATTTTTTGATATTTTTATAATGCACTTCGTTCAATGCGATCTTTTTTATCAAAAAAAAAAATATACATATATATAAAAAATTGTTTTTAAGCTAAATATAAGAAAGAAACTAAATTAAAATAGGGAAGAAACGATTATTTTTGATTAATTCAATGTAAGACATAAAGACTGAAATGAAACCAAATAAATGTTTCGTTTAAAAATAAATATAAAGAAATTTTTGTTAAATCAAAAGTAAATAGATATAATAGAATGTTAAAAATAAAAAAAATGCTTTGTTTAATTTAATCGACTTTTCATTAGAAATATAGTATAACCAAAAGGTATGCCAAATAAGATAAAAATAATATTCTTCTAAGAGAATCTATTCTTTGCTTAGAGCTGATACATGAAACTATCGAATATATTGATATTTTGTAGTAATAAATTATATATCTTCTTTTTTTTTGCAATACAAAAACTATCAGCGATATGATATTTTAAAAAATATTCGACCACACTAGTATGAAGACGACTTTAGCTCCTCTTCATAGAAGCGGAATGTTTGATAACTTGATGCAAGCCTCCTGTATGGAATCTAGCCATATACCTATGCTGTCTAGTTGTCTGCAACTTTCCCAGAATAATGCATCCGGGCCCTGGCTCTTTTACCTGTCGAACGAGTCTATCGCCCATTGATTTTTTTTTATACCCAGTACCCATAGGGTACAAGGGTATTATGTGTTAGTGCCTACCGAGAATGTATGTAACAGGCATAAGGAGGCATCTCCGATCCCATAAAGTATATATATTCTTGATCAGCACCACCAGCCGAGTCGATTTAGCCATGTCCGTCTGTCCGTCCGTGTGAAACAACAGATCTCAGAGACTATAAGAGCTAGAGTTATCAAATTACCAAAATATGAGTCTGTTGCACGCTGATCAGGTTTGTTTTAAAATTTTGCCACGCCTACTAGCGCCCTCAAAAATCATAAAAAACGTTAAACAATCTATACTCGTTATTTTCTTGTTAAAGTTAATAAATAAAATAAATTAACGTTAAACAACGGACGTTTTCTGAAAATTTCAGTAAAATCGGATAATAAACATGCGAGATATTAGCAATAAGGATAGAATTTTAACACATTCCCCTAAGGCAGTACTTTTGTTGTTGCAAGCTGTAGCCGACAGGTGGCGCATTCGAGCCTTGGCCGCCCGATATAATGGCGTCAACTGCAGAAAAAATGACAAAAGAATATAGCAAAAATGACAAAAAATAACAGAATTCATTTTTTGACTTCCTTATAAAATGTATCATTCATATTTAAATATGACATTCAATTGTTTAGATCGAGAGGCGATTTATTTTAAGAAGTATAGAAGTAGAGTACGATAATGTATGTACAATTTTAAATTGCCTTTTAGTGTAAAGCACAAACGTTTAGGTACCGGGTATCTCACAGTCGAGCACTCTCGACTGTAGCTTTCTTACTTGTTTTTTATAGTGGTGATGTCAGTCGTTTCTTCATTTCCGCTTCCATGGGAAGTCCTCCAGGATCTCTAGGGACTGTCATTGTTGCTTTCTTTGTTGGATGTAAAGAGTAGAGCTTGCTTGCCCTTTAGCCTTCCAGCTAATGACAGTAGCTTATCTAAGACTTTTTCTTGGCTGCCCCTTTATACTATATACCTTACACACAGAAAAATTCTTTGCCTAAAATTTTAGGCCATTTGCCTACAATTTGTTCAAAATTACATATTTTGAGGTAATAGAAACTGGCCTAAATTTAAGTTATAATTTGTTCAAAAATAAATTGTGTTGAATATTTTTGAGCAATACGATGCCTAAAACTTAATTTTTAGGCAATAAAAGCCTCAAACTTGATTTTTAGGCAATGATTGCCCAAAATTAAATTTTGTTTTTATAATAAGTGACCTTTAAAATTTCTGTAATGGCCTAAAATGAATTAAAATTTAATATGAATATAGTATTTTGTTTAACAATTTAACTTAAACTATAAATTTTGAAGTAATACAACCACTTAAAAAAAATAATGCTCTATTCCTAAATCATACTGTATTTATTTTTACTGTTGCATTAGAGACTTGCTACGTCCTTCGTAGCATGCCAAGGATTTTAGAACCAGTTGGGAATTAAATGCGCTCACGCGATAGAATTTTTGTAACCCACCTGCAACTGTAGGTAACCCATTGCCTAAAATTGGAACTGTTTGCTTTGGGTTTAATGCCAAAATTTTGGGACCACAAATTCTAAAATGTTAGAAAAAAAAAAGAAGATTTTTTGGAAATATGACCCATTTTTAGGCAATCATTACCTAAAATTAAATTTCCAAAATGAAATTTTTTAGGCAATAAATCGCCAATTCCTAACATTTTAGGGATTACTTTTTTGGTCCTTGGCAGCATTGCTAGTACTAAATGTTTTCCAATTCTTAAAATCCCATAAATCAACCATGTATGTCTCTTTGAATGCTTTGGTTAAAATATTTGTGAGATCCTCGACATCTTTTTCAAGTACCTTTGGACTCTGTTGTACCTTTATTCTCATGTATATGACCTTAAAAAACACAATTTGGCCGAATTTGACCGCGTTAGTTTTTCGGGGGTTACGTCCATGGACTTTCGGCATCGATAGTGTGGGGGACTTGTCGTCGATGACCATTTCGTCTAACACCCTATTGGTATCATCAACCTTTAGTATTTCGTCAGGCTCGGCTAGAAAGACATTATTCTTGGCTTTTTTTGTGCCATACTGGCCCTTGTACTGCTCTGTCTCAAGCTACGGCACGCAACGCTGATGTATTAAAAGAAGGAACGCCTGCCTCGCCTTTATTTCCTTCTCCGCCTTGAGGATAGCCCAGTCCTTGGTACGGATAGTCGGTCTCTGGGCCTAGTACGTAGCCAGTTTTATGATCGCTTTCGCTCACATCATTAAACGATCTCGCTTTGCCAGCGAGGGCTGGAAGGCTGGTGAGTGATTTGATATTATTCAAATAATAAGGCGTCCTCGGATACCCATTGCCTTCTCGGTTAACCATAACGGCTCTTCCTTGCCGCTAATAGTGTGTGTTTTTAGTGCCCAACCGAGTCCCACTGACTACCATTCGTCAGCATTCTATAATAAACTCGACCAAGGACTCGTTTCCGACCGCCCTCGCTCAGAGAATAGTCGATTCGTACTTTGCTATAATTGTGTATAAAATCGATCAAAATAACCCAGCCGCCGGACTTTACGTTACGCATATCTCATTGGCTTAAGCTTATCTTGTTGATAGAAATATAAAACCAGTTTTGAATTTTCAATGATTTGCAAAAACATTACAATGGTAGGTAGAACTGCTAGAGCCTCCAAGTAGAGCTTAGCTCCTTTTTAATCCACAGCCTTTATTTGTCAATGCTAACTGCGTCCACCTCAGCACCACCCTGAATCGTTGAGGAACCATAGGATAGCTGTAGTCTTCAGCTTTTCTATGTCTTTCAACGATTCTAGCTGGTAGGCACCAAAGGGGCGTGCTCTGATCCTATTTTTTGCTTGACACTTGCAGGTGCTCCGGTGTCTCTTGTTCCGTCTCGTCTTTGCAGCTTTTGCAGCTTGTATTGTAGGACGTTCCGATCGTCCAATGACCTTTAGAGACTGCTGTGATCCTACTGATATCCCTTTTGGTGTTTGATATCAGTTCCTTCGTCCGACTACTGTCAAAGATCGGCCAACATAGCATTGATCTCCTATGCTCTCCTCTTTCTTTTCCATTCCCTGTTTGCCGTCCTTCTGAAATGGTCATGGATCCTTGACTGGATGGAGTTTAGCAAGATCGGTATACTTCTGGATTCTGTGCTTCTAGCTGAGCCTGCTCGAGCCAACTCATCTGCCTTCTAGTTGCCTGGGATGTCACTGTGTCCCGGCACCCAGATGAGTTGTATGTCGTTGTGCTCGGCAAGGCTTTTAAGGGCTCCCTTGCATTGTCCCACTATCTGGGAGTTTGTTCTCACGGCTGTGAGTGATTTAATTGCTGGCTGGATATCCGAGTAGATCTGGACCTTGGATCCCTGAGGTCCCGCTGTATAGAGAGACTGGCAGCCTCCCATACTGCAAGCACCTCAGCCTAAAAAACCGTTGCTGAATCCTGAGCTGGGAGATTGATGCGGCGTCCGAGAGAGTGGAGGCCGCTTCAATCTCCCAGTTCTCAGCAAAGATTTCAGCCAATACCTCGCAGCTTTTGCCATCGGTGTAGAGCGATATCGCATTCTGTTCGGTTACCCTGTCGCTGATCTAGTGTTCCCTTGTTGAATATAAGGCCGTGAATCCGTCACCAAACCTTAGTTCCGTGGTCATGTAGTCCGCGCTTTCTTCTGCTCGCGGCTCTATTCCTTCAAGTATCCTGTCATGCCCTATGCGGTGTTCCTTCCAGCAGTTGCTTGCCTTCAGTCTCACCGCACTCTGCGCAGCAGTGTCCTTGATGAACAGTTCTATCGGCATTATATCTAGGATAACACTTCGAGCAGCTGCAGGGCACGAACGTATTGCGCCTGTGGCACATGCGCATGCTGATCCTTGTATCCTTGTTAGCTTTGTAATGTTGTATTCCCTAGTCAGTGCTGACCACCACACTAGGACTCCTTATGTCAATTTTGGTCGAACCACTGCAGTGTAGAGCCAAATTATAGTTTTTGGGTGAAGTCCCCAGTTGTTTCCAAACATTTTTCTGCACGAGTAGAAAGCTCCATGAGAGCTTAGAGTCCAGTATCACTCCTAAATACTTCGCCTGCTCTGATAGTTGTAGCTCAAAGCCGTCAATTTTGAGCATGTTGTAAGGCTGTATCTTTGTTCTTCTTGTGAAGAGCTTGCTGGGGTTAATGCCTCATCCACGGGACTTTGCCCACTTGTTTAGACGGTCCAGAGCACCCGTCAATATATCGCTGATAACGTCGGTGTATGGTCCTAAAACTAGCAGCACTACGTCGTCTGCGGATGCAACTGCTTTGACTCCTCCCATATTGAGTTCTTTCAATATGTTGTTCATGTTTATCAGCCCAAACAGGGACGACAAAACACCGCCCTGAGGTGTGCCTCTCCTCACTACCCGCGTGAGGTGAGTACCACTCAGTTCGGTTATTATCGTCCTTCTCTTCAGCAGAGCACCAATCTATTCTCTGATTCCTCTCTCAATGTCGATCGAGATGAGGGAGCCCAGGATGGAGTCGGCGTTCACGTTGTTGCACGCACCTTCTATGTCCAGCAAGGTCGCCATCGTGTACTGCTTGTATTCTAGAGACCTCTCTACAGAACTCACCACTTCATGTAGTGCTGTCTCTGTTGATCTTCCTTTCCGGTATGTGTACTGCGCATTTGAAAAGTGATTTCCAGTAGTCTTTCCATAATATTCAGGAGGAATATGCCCCCTTCCTGGTTTGAGTATGAATATAACTTTAGCTTCTCTCTATAGGAGCGGTATGTGCGTCAGCTTGATGCAAGCCTCGAAGATGGCCTTAAACCACCCGCTAATGCTTGTCTCAGCTGATTGTAGCATTGACGGTATTATGCCATCCGGGCCCGGCCTTTTGTATCTTTCAAACGAGTCAATCGCCCATTGAATCCTTTCGATGGTGACGATGTCTCTAGTTGCTGTTTGCGCGAGTTCTGTCCTTCTTGTATGCTTTTTGTGTTTCCATATATGGTGCCCATTCCTTGGTACCATAGCTTGTGTTAAAGGACTTAAGCGCTCTATTCCTGAGTTTGCTAAGGTCATTAGTCCACCATGGTGGGTATTTCTTCTTCGAGAATGAAACTTTACATGTCTCGTTGAAACCGTTATTAAGGATGTTAGTTAGGTCCTCGACTTCCTTGTCGAGTGCCCTCGGGGCTGACTGTACATTGATCCTCCTATTCCTGACCTTCGAATGGACAATTTCGCTGAATTTGTCCCAGTTTGTATTGCGGGGGTTACGCCTCGGTACCGGATTGCTTATAGGAACCGAGAGCTGGACAAGTAAATATCTATGGTCTGAAAGGAATTTTGTAGTGACACCATCCACTTTTCGACCCTATACTGTCTATTTTGAATAATTAAAGTAAGGTCTAAAACATCCTCCAAGGTTGGTATGTTACCTTTGTTACATATAGAAACTTTGCGACAAATAATTTGTTCAAAGAGAGACTCACCTCTATCATTCGTGGCTGTACTTCCCCAGAGAGTGTGTCGCACCCGAGCACCAGGGTCGTCTAGTGTCTTCAGCCTACTGCATCAGCTTGATGACCGGGTCAGGCGGAGCCGGCTCGTCGTGGGCCAAGTACGCCGATGGCATAACGATCCCGGTCTCATCTGCTGTCACGAATATAGCGACTGCCAAATCAGATGTGCTGAGATTGAAATAGAGAAAAGCTTTAAAATGATTCTTAATTACTATACCTGATCTCGTCCTACCCGTCGAGTTCGTGTACAGTAGTGTATATCCGGGGAGATTGGCTGAAGCGTGTGAGCTGCGCTTCAGGTTAATCTGCACGATTTTTGACATCGATGTTGACTGGGGTTGCGTCCGGGGATTTGTCGTCGATGACCGTTCACACATCGTGTGAACGATCGCGCTTCGCCTGCAAGGTCCTACTGAACGCCTCGGGGTGTGACCTCTCGTACTCCTCAAATTCGGCGATCTCTGCCTAGAATCGAGCCTTATCGGCCGCGTCTCAAGGGTGTGCCCTCAGCCTCATTCTTGGCGATCTTGCTGAGAATGAAGCGGGCTCTGTTTGCCGTCGCGCGTCTGCTCTTGTCTTTCAGTGGCTCGTCCTTTCCACCACTTTAGCTTCAGTGGGGACCAACGGGGCCGCACCTATGTGAGGTCGTGTTTGTGGAGTGGTGGGCCAGATGGGGGTTTGGGGCTTGGGGAGGTCGACCGTGGCTTCGCCCCAAAGCCACGGCAAGGCCACTTACGACCCAGGGTTGCCCGGCCGTGGGAAGGCTCCGTTTGAACACAGTTGAGTTAGCCCCTCAGCTGTGAACCGAAAGTCAACGGGCACTGGACGCGTCGCACGCCTGACTTGAGGGGAGGTATTTTCAAGACTTGCCCAGGTGCCGCCCGACTACCCGACTACCATTAGTTAGCATCCTTGGTCCAGCCGCCCTTGCGAGGAGACTATTGTCGCACTACCAATGGTGCACACAGTTACGGCAGGTGGTTCTGTCGCCTGTTGAACCCCCTGTGTGCCCTATTAGCTTAAAAAAACAAAACAAAACAAAAAACATACTACAACACATAAGTAAATAGGTAATATACAATTATATATTAAGTCATGTAGGGCTACAATTCTAGTACACCTGCAAAGGGAAAGCCGTTTGGATAAGTCTATTAAAAAGCAAATGAAAATTTTGAAAATAAATGATGTGGGCTAAACTCTTGAAGTGAATTTTAATGTAAACAATAATAAAATGTTTCTTATTCTCTTGTTGGGTAATATAACGTTGACCAGAAAATTGCTTTGCAGTAAAGGAATATTTCCGACCGTAAAAATATTCTTGGCCAGCATCGTTCGACGAGTCGATCTTCCCATATCCGTCTGTCCGTTACTGTGTAAACTAGTCCCTCAGTTTTTGAGATATCTGAATGAAACTTTTCAGATAGTCTTTTTTATATTGCAGGCAGTACATAAGTAGGAGCAGAAAAGATCGGCAGACTATTTCATATAGCAGGTATCGGAACTAGGGAAGTGAATAAAACTTATAACTTCAACATTATTAAAAATATTTGTATCTACTCAGCGATATTGCCATTCTAAATGATTTAAGAATTACTTAAAGTAACCCTGTTTAGTTTAGTATAGTGGTATTAGAAAATTATGACGAGGAGTTGTCGGTAAGGCTTTATGAGTTCTTATCCCATTTCGATAATGCCGGACTTAGCCAACGCAAGGACAAATGCCAGTTCGGATTGCCCACCATTGATTTTCTTGGGTTCAAAATTGACGCTCTAGGCATCCGGCTTTCTGTTGATAAGTTCAGATTCATACACACCGCTTTAGAACCAATGGATAAGAAGCACGTACAAGCATTCCGGTGTCTCTCTTCTTCTATCATAATTTTCTTCCCTACATAAGCTGATGAGAGGACGTCTTGCCTCTCTAATTTGATATTATATTGAGCAACTAAAATCTTATCGTTCGTGCGAGCGGTGCAATCCGACCTTAGTGTTAAAACTCCTTCCTCTGGCAAAATTGACTAATTCAATTTTAAAATTTTACCATTTAATTCTTACTTTTGCATTATAACGAACCTTTAACAGTCAAGTGCTATTCGCTTCTAAGATAACCCGATACGAGCCAGAATCTAATATGCGTCTGTACACGCAATTAGCTGGTCTCCCTGGTTTAAGGGGTCTTAACTCACATGCCAAATCGTTGGCGTTACTCCACGGCCAATTACCCTCACATACTCTTTTTTGAGCCTGCCACTTTTGGCACTTATTCAGAGTGGCATCCGTCATTACGTAATTTAAGCTAGCTATTAGCAAACTTCTCTCTGACTAAACTGGTACTGGAATTACCCTATATAATTTCGAAGGCTGTCTGATAAATAACAGTATTTGAATATTAATTATAAACTTTCTGTCTGCAAACAAACCCATAGCCATTGACTAAGAGTATATACCTCTTTCAACTCTGTTCTGTTTGATAAATGTTAAATTTAAACAAAAGAAACTATGATCTAACTCATATTTCATCTAAATTTATATTTACTTTAATTAATTTCATTTATATTCAACTCATTCTTTTTCTTGTTTTATTTCTTGATTTGGTTAATTGACTTCAGGTTATTTCGACGATATTCGTTATTTAAGATTTCTGAGGTTAAAGTCGAGCGATAGCTAAGGCTGTGGCTGAGTGAAAATTTAGGTTAGGCTCGATCGGCCATAGCTAGGGCGTTGTACCATAAATTCATGAGGTTATGGCCGATATGGCAAGCAGGCCAATTTATGCACATTTTACAATAAAAATAGATTTAATTCCCACTCATCTGGCACTATATTCTCCTGGCAAAGATATGGCTACTTGTTTAGCCGAAGATACGCTGCTGGATATTCCTTCGGCGTTACAGCAGCGTTTGGCTAGAAATCGGCCATCTTGTCGAGCTCAGAAGCCCCTTCTTGGAGATCACCATGGGGGTGCTCCGCTGGTCGCGCTACGGCGCGAGGGGGTGCTCCTCAAGACACTATCTGCAGAAGTTCTTTTAGCTGGGTTCTCCTTACTTCTTCAGCTCTTTTGAACTCCTTAGGGAGTCTCTACCGTGGGGCACAATCTACAGAATCGAAGAATTAATTAGCCGTGTGCACTGCCTAAGACTCTGAGATCGAAAACATACCTATGTGCCCCGAAACTAATTCACTGGGATTCCTTTTCAGGTTTTCCTCTTGACTGGCTAGAGATGCGGCTGCTGCACAACTTGGGTGGTAGCAGCGGCAGCGTTGGGTGCCGTTTAATCGGCGGCAGCGCCGGCCGAGAATCTTTGTTGCGATCTGCAGGGAATCTTAAGGTTAAATATAACCAAAACTGCAGATGCAAATGCACTCACTTTGAAATAATCCCTTGTAGCACTTGTTGGCCACTTTAATTTACAGGATGCCACTACGCGAGTTGATATTTTGCACTTTTGGACTTTTTCCACTTTTTCCGCCAACAGAGAGAGCGCACGTCTGTATTGGCCGCCGGTTCAGAAAAAAGAGAATGGTTACCGGAACCGGGGCTTAATCAGTTAACATGGCTGCGGTAATACGTGGCAGCAGCTGTTGACAGGTGTCAAGGTTAAGCTTTCCACAGTAACCCTGTCGACTATATCGAAATTATCGATGTGGCAACCTTGCTCTAAGCCGGGCTTGACTGTTCGAATTTTAGAACACCTTCCGATCTGGCAACGCTAAATTTAGTGTTCGAAAATATTCGAATATAGCTAGAATTCGGTTTAAGTCTGGACTTAGGTACAAACAAAAAAATACAAAATTATTTTTTTTTTTGTCGCCAAGGTCAGTTTAAGCTAAGCTCTGCCTTTAATCAAATAAAAACTGAAGTATGCTTTTTGACCAAACTGGTTTTAAGTTGCTACAGGCGCCGCTACACACGCTGCAGCTGCATTCCCAAAAAATACCAAAAATGAGAGAACATTAATAAGGGGAATCCCGCATAAAAAAAAGTCCACAAAAATTTTAAATCGTAACCGATAATTAAATGTAAAGTCAATGTTGCCTATAGGCAACAGTGGGCATGAAAGGGTTAAACCATGGTTTAACAATGAAATTAAGCAGGCAATTAAATCACGGAACGATGCATATCGAAAAAGGAAAAGGTATACGACTCCACAACACCAGGGACACTTTAAGTTATTAAGGCACACCGTGACTAAACTAATTGAATCTGCGAAGACAAACTTTTGTAGTCGTAGATTCAAAAATTCAACATATACTAGACAAACATGGAAAGAATAGGTAAAAAAAAAGCAACAGCGGTACAGGAAGTTGATATAGAAGAACTGAACCTAAAGCTGTCAGAATGCAATGTACCTGAAATCTGCAATAACAATATGTACCTGAGATCAGTACCTGAAAATATCTATGATAATAGGTTTAAATTTGTGTGTGTCAATCAGTGTGAAGTGCTTGTCAATATTCTTAAAATCAAATCGGACGCTGTTGGACTTGACGATATAAGCCCTAAATTTTTAAAATTATTACTTCCGAAAATCTTACGATTTATTACGCATATTTTTAATACTGCCTTTACAACATCTATGTTCCCAGACTATTGGAAAATCGCCAAAATTGTCCCCGTCCCAAAGGCAAACAACGAATATAGGCCCATCTCTATTCTTCCATATTTGTCAAAGGCCTTTGAAAACATAATGGAAAAACCACAGTTGCACTTCAGCAATCAAAAAAATAACGATATACGTGACTATGCTGACAAATCCTATGTGACGCTTCTAGTACCTCTCGACTATAGTAAAGCCTTTGACACGGTTAACCATGATGTCCTATGTGCCAAATTAAAAACTCAATTCATCGTACTTACTAAATCGTCGTCAATCTGTTGTAATGTCAAATGTCTCGTCTTCGTTTGTATTTTTAAAACGTGGTGTACCTCAATGTTCTGTTCTTGGTCCGTTGCTGTTTACTCTTTATGTAAATGACCTTCCCTCCGTGTTGTCTAATTGTAATGTTCATATGTATGCAGATGATGTCCAGATGTATGTGAGTCGTCCCCTAAATATAATAAAAATATCGAACGATATACGTGACTATGCTGACAAATCCAATGTGACGCTTCTAGTACTTCTCGACTAGTAAAGCCTTTGACACGGTTAACCATGATGTCCTATGTGAACTATAGTGAACTTGTCCAAATTAGTAACTGGGCCAAAGATAACGGCCTAGGACTTAATCCGGCGAAATCCAAGTGGCTAATAATTTATAAAAAAAAAAATTAACAAGGATTCGATCCAACGCCATTCCTTAAGTACGTAGATAAGGCTACCAACTTGGGTTTTGTTTTCAACAGTACGCTGAGCTGGAGTGATCATGTTAACGCAACTGTAGGAAAGACTTATAGTTTTCTTAGATCTATCTCTTACATTAAAAACACAAATCTACGTTTGTTACTGGCCAAAGCATGCCTAGTCCCAACACTCTTCTATGGGGTTGAAGTGTTTGCAAACTGTGATTCAATCAGCCAGCACAAAAATAAAATAGCCTACCACAGTATTGCAAGATTCGTATTTAATCTGCATCGATTCGATCACGTTTCTAGATTTGCTTACA
>VNJZ01004447.1:0-15863 GCA_008042795.1 Drosophila asahinai | reverse complement strand
ACTTGGGTGGTAGCAGCGGCAGCGTTGGGTGCCGTTTAATCGGCGGCAGCGCCGGCCGAGAATCTTTGTTACGATCTGCAGGGAATCTTGAGGTTAAATATAACCAAAACTGCAGATGCAAATGCACTCACTTTGAAATAATCCCTTGTAGCACTTGTTGGCCACTTTAATTTACAGGATGCCACTACGCGAGTTGATATTTTGCACTTTTGGACTTTTTCCACGTTTTCCGCCAACAGAGAAAGCGCACGTCTGTATTGGCCGCCGGTTCAGAAAAAAGAGAATGGTTACCGGAACCGGGGCTTAATCAGTTAACATGGCTGCGGTAATACGTGGCAGCTGCTGTTGACAGGTGTCAAGGCTAAGCTTTCCACAGTAACCCTGCCGACTATATCAAAATTATCGATGTGGCAACCTTGCTCTAAGCTGGGCTTGACTGTTCGAAAATCTTAGGTATTTTAGAACACCTAACATCTGGCAACGCTAAAGTTAGTGTTCGAAAATATTCGAATATAGTCAGACTTAGGTACAACCAAAAAAAAAAAACCCAAATTATTTTTTTTTTTTCTCGCCAATGTCAGTTTAAGCTAAGCTCTGCCTTTAATCAAATAAAAAAACTGAAGCATACTTTTTGACCAAACTGGTTTTAAGTTGCTACAGGCGAGGCTACACCTCCCGGGGCCCCTTCAAAAAAAGTTGTTCTGCGGTGTACATCCTAGCTGTCCACACAATCGTCCGATATGAAAAAAAGAAAATGCATTAGTTAAAGGATAATTGATATAAAAGGATAAAAATATAATAAAAAATAAAATTAAAAAAAAGTCCACGGTGATACCTGGAGAATTAGTTGCAGAAACTGTGTGCAAAATTTCAAAACGATTGGTCAAGTAGATTTTGAGTAATCGTGTACACCGACTTTGAAACTGACACTTTTCAGGGGAGCGCTTTAAAGTTTTGACTGCCCATACATCGAACATAGAATGACCTCCGTTCAACTAACCATTACTTCGTTATTTTTGCTCCGATCGATGTCAAATTTGGCCTTTATGTTTTTCAGATGTTAGACATTCATATAAAAAAAATAAAAAAAAAAGTGGCGAAAAAAAATTAAATACCATACCCCCTCTTAATTCGGCTGTGTTGTTGTTGTCGTTTTGTTGGGTTTAGGTTGATTTTTAAAACGGATCGATCGCGTTTTATTTATGATTTTTGTATTTAAACCAGGGGTCCGCACGGCCCTATCCCGCGGGATAGGATTTTTCTCAGTCGGCGTCGCTGCCGCTCATGCATAGTATGCACAAAAGAGAACAGAAGAATCAGTGATGACTGATGTCTAAATTTAGCTTTTTTTAGCGTTAAATAGCTAGTTTTTAGGTTATAGCTAATTTTGTTGCCATATAACAATATATTTTAGCTGTTTTTTTTCGCATATCTAACCATAGAGTGTTCGATGTTCACTCATACAAATGCAATGTTGGCATTTGACTGTAGTGGTGCGGACCCCTGATTTAAACGTAGAATCGTGGGTCTTACGAACGCGTTTTATACTTTTGTATTTATTATTATTATTTAAACGTCGAGTCGAGGGTCTTACGAACGCGTTTTTTATTTATTATTATTGCAACGTCGAGTCGAGGGTCTTACGTACGCGTTGGGTGCCAATTAATTATAAGTCTCTTTTGCCAATGAGACCAATGAGAAGACTTTGGTTGAGCGGTGATGACCGGTTCGGTTTATTCTCCAAAATCAACTAAAAGCTAAGTACCTTGATTCTTATAATGATAGCTAGCCCTATGCCTCAAAAGTGCTGACCCGGCTTATTTCGCAAGCAGTGCAATGCCCGCTGATTGCGCTGACCGCTGATCGAATTGGCCAACGTCGTTGTGACACATCGGCAGGTGTCGTTGGCCTTGCATTTCATGACCTCTTATACATGGCCAGCCAGCGCCAACCTCCCTGTGGCGGGGAGACCGTGTTAACTTGTACACTGAGAGAATTTTATCGGAAAAATTAAATTTTTTCACGAACAATGTTATTACTTAAATATTTTAAATTTAATTATGCCGAAATTGGCTAAAGAACCAATGTGATCATGAAGAGAATTTTTCTGAAGAATTTATCTATGGACTTAATTAGAAATATATAGGATGACTTTAATGAATATGTACAATGAAATAATATATTTTTAAAATTATTTGTAAATTATTTAATTTATTTTCGAACCAAAACGAACGAAAATATTTTTTTTGCCAATATTCATAACCATAAAAAAAACCGCGTACTCGCGGTTTTATAATGATTTTAATTTCAGCGAGTACGCGGTTTATTTTACGGTTATGAATATTGGCATAAAGTTTATTTAAATTCGCTTTGGTTCAACAAGAAAGAAAGCGAAAGTATGTGTATATTTCCAAATATTGTGGCGGAAAGACGCCTAAATTTTCTTTTCAGCTCATCTGCGCCGGGAGATCGATCTTTCGCCGAGGATTAAGTTGTGTGAGTTGTTTTAAAACAATTATCAATCTGTATATAGAGGGTATTATAATTTTGCAATGATATTTGCATCGCAGTATCCGACCCCATAAAGTATATATATTTTTGATCAGCATCACCAGCCGAGTCGATTTTGCCATGTCCGTCTGTCAGTCTGTCTGTCTTTCCGTTGCTACACAAACTAGTCTCTCAGTTTTAGAGCTATCTGAATGAAACTTCATATTGCACTTACTTCTCTATATACAAGTATGTCGGAACGGCCAAAATCGGACTACTATATCGTATATCTGCAATAGAAATGATGGCGAAATTAATGTAAAAAATTTAACTTTTCTGTTTTTCAACGAATTTTTATAAATTTCAAGATATAGCAGTTTTTAACTGTTTTAGAATTACGGATTTAATTCAATATAGCTGCCATAGAAGCGATCGGTAGATTTATATGTAAATGTAAAATTCTACATGTAAAATGTAAAATTTGAAATACTAACAAATTTTGATATTCTTTCAACATTACCAAAATGAATCGATTTTCAATGATCCAATTGCAGACTGCAAGGGTAAACAAACTTCGGTTTACCGAAGTTAGCTTTCTTTTTTGTATTTTTGGAAATTAAATACACTACAAAAATGCATACATTTAGTTTGAGAAAAAAGGCGTAATGGAAAAATTATTAAATTACTTAACTAGGTTATTTTTCACGAAATTTTCTCGGAAAATTAATTACTAAAGAAAATCCTGCACTGAGAAAAATTTATGAAAATAAAACAAACATTTAGCTTATTTGTTTTAAAACCTCATGGGTTATTAACGTAGCTGGTTATATCTATTACCTAATAATTTTCTGCAAATTTTAACTAAACCAAAATAAACTCATACACTGAAAGAAATTAGTATTGAAAATTTAGTATATTTAATAACAATTTAAATAATAACCTCAAATTAAATAAAACCAGCAAATTTAAACGCGAACCACCCGCATATTTACTAAATCGATAAAGCATAAATGATTAAAAATTATTAAAGCAAAGGATATCAAAAATGAAAGAGAAATTTTAAAAACTATTTTTCTTTTCAACTTAAATAGTTATAAAAGCACATCTAATACACTTAGAAAAATGTATATTTAAATACTTTATTCTATTAACATTTTTATATTCCGTTTATTAAATAGTTTTTATACAGGCAGGCTCCGGGTTTCACTTTTTTTTCGTTTTAGTTTTTGGGCGAAAACGTACGATTTTGTTTTAGGTGCTCCGGTATTCATATACTTTTTGTTATCAGAATAGTTCATTTTTTAATCGTTTTTCACTATTCAAACAGCTGACTTGTTTTTTTGGTCGAAAGTAAACAACGCGAAAAAATGCCTTTTATATTTTAAACAGGCAATTGTTTTGAATCCAAAAGAAATCTGAAATTGTTTTATTTAAGAAAATCGAGGCATCTGAGATGCAATACATGTGTTTTTAATATGTTTGACGATCGGTAAGTCTTATTCACAGATATTTAAAATACCTCTAGTAGCTTAAAATTTTACAGGTTTGTTAAATCCCTTAGGATTCACAAAAATACTTTCAAAAGCATTTTTGAGACAGTCATGCCACATTTAAAAGTAACCAGACTGTCACACTCAATGGCTGCTGTGTTGCGATACCTTGCCACTATCTGCGGCCACCATTTTTCAGCGGCCAAGGATCATCGTATAAATATTGGGCGAAGCACATTCGGAAAGATTCTTCAGATTCCGTTGATGTACAGGCTTCTATGTAAGGATGATATTTCCCTCCAGATGTCCAGGCAACAAATGCAGAAATCTTCCGAATACTTCTTCAGAAGGTATCAACTGCCAAAAATAGTCGCCTGTGTGGATGGAACTCACATAAAAATTCAGAAGCTTGTAAACAATTCCTCTGTTTCTTTAATAGGGGGTAAGGGCAATAAAGGGTTATTACAGCATGAACGCCATGGTGGTAAGTATATCCACCAAATCTGTTATATGAAGTTATATAAACACCTTTTTATTTCCTTAGATTTGCAACTATAATATGGAGATCATCGCCATTGATGCCACTCACCCTGGGTCCTGCCATGATTCTTTTATGTGGAACCACTCCGACGTCAGTGAATATTTTCCAGGACTATAAACGGACATTTTGTTTTGCTGGATTCCGGATACGCCCTAGAGAGTTTCGTCTTAACTCCCTACAGGACGCATCAGCAAACTTTTAATTTAAGACATGCAGGAGACAGGAACATTATCGTACGGATTGCCGGATTCCGGATACGCCCTAGAGAGTTTCGTCTTAATTCCCTATAGGACGCATCAGCAAACTTTTAATTTAACACATGCAGGAGACAGGAACATTATCGTACGGACTGGACGGATTGGAGTGCTTAAAAGCCGTCTCCGTTGCCTGCAACGATGCTTAAATTACGAACCAGTTTTTTGTTGCCATATTATCAATGTATGCTGTGCCTTGCACAACATTTGTAGAAGGCGAAATGTGTCAATTACTGAGAACTTTCATTTTGACGATACAGGAGAGACTTCAGACGAAAATAAACCAGAGGGAAATAATGACGGGCCATCAGTACGCGACGAAATTGCTCTGTCTCTTCCAGTATAAACTTAATACTTATAGGAATAGAAAGAAGACTACCTCAAAAGTTTCATTCACATAGCTCCAAAGTTGAGAGACTAGTTTGCGTAGAAACTGACAGACGAGCAACGCACAGGCGGATATTGCTAGATCAACTCGGCTGTTCCTCTCCTGAAAACTTCGGACTAAAATTATAAAACCCTGCAAGTTTATACAAATAAAACATCTTAACATTTACTTGATCTGTTTATTCTCAGAGTTTTTTAATAATATCATTACATTTTGAGAGGAGCTCTCTCTTTAAGTCTATATCTTCACGTTGCAGAGTTTCCATCCTTTTGAAGTGCTCAGACATTGAGTTGCTCATCTGCGACATAACTTCCAGCTGTGCTCCGAAAAGGCTTTGGAGATCTGGGTCATTGGGGTGCCGACGCTTTCGGCTTGGCTCCTCGGCTACCGTGTCCTGATTTGGGGATTCTTCCTCCTTCCCTTCTGAATCAGGCTTCATGGTGGGCGAAACTCTATGTCTTGGCCCAGCCACTCCCTCCACCATCTCGTACAGGCCGTAGATCTTGGTCACCTCCTCCTCTACGTCCGTTATTACCTGCTGCGAGTAAGGACCACCGCGAGTGGTCCTGACCTCAGCCTTGTTTTTAGCCATTTTCTTGCGAATGTTGGACTTCCAGTCGCACCAAACCTGGAATATTTTTCTTTGATATATTAGCTTTCTTTAATATAGTAATAGTCATACCTTCTTCCATCCTGCAGCGTCAATAGCGTTCAACGCGCCGGTAAGATCCGCCTACTTCGCCTCTGCAGCCACTCGATCTCCTTTGACAAACCCTCGGGCAATATCTGGGTTGTCTTTCATAAAACATAACATGATTTCATCCTGGAGAGTTGACTTATGCTTCCCCCTGAAAACAATAGCTTTGCATTTAGTTTTAAATACACAAATTAAGTTGTTTTACTTACATTTTCAAAAGTTCAAATAAGCCTCCATCAGAAATCAGCTGTTTCCCACGGTAAGGGGCTGCCACCTTTTTTCCAGTTTTCATTTCACTATTCTCAACAACTTTTTTATTGCACTTTTACCATTTAAGAAACGAAATTAATCATATTTAGTTATACAAAGCTTATATAACTTTTCTTTACAAATATTTTTTCTTCGCTTTCATTTATAAGTATTTTTAAGTGGGTGTTTTGTTCCACTACAAGTACGGCAGCATTGACGATAATTTTTGGCAATAGATTTATCGAACCCTTAGCAAAACGAAAATTGTTGTCAAGGTGGGGTCAGAAAATGATTATTTAAAAAGTAATTACGAACTAGATTGATCTACTGATGATGTGAATTAAACATAATGTGAGGAGTTGTAATTTAAACTCCCCACACAAAACAGTGTGCAGTGGATGCACACTGCCAAGGGCAGCAGACGCTGGGCAAACAAGCGGGGCAAGGGGACGGGGGATGGTAGCCCAGGAGAACTGCCTAGCAACAGGCAGGCAGGGCCGACGCAGGTGGCCACCACAAAAGAGACACCGCTAATATAGCGGGACTCAGGCGGACATTGGACCCGGTGGCGTGATCGGCGGCAGTGGACTTCGACCGCCAGGGAGGAGACGCCGATAATATAACGGGACAATTGCCGGACTTTGGACTCGGTCACGCGACAATTGCCGGACTTTGGACAGGGTGGCGTGACCGATGCCGGCAGGAAGTAACGGGACTCGCAGAGCCTATAAAAGGCAGAGGACGCAGGNGCCTATAAAAGGCAGAGGACGCAGGCGCACGGCAGGCGCACGGCAAACGGCGAGTGCGAAACCCCAAGCGAGTGCATCCATGAGCCGTCCAAGTTACCAACCAAGTCCGCGAGAAGATCAAGATGCAAAGTCGAGAAAATCGGAGCTTGAAGTAGCAAGCCTTCCGAGCAGAGAATTCAAAGCTGAGATCCATCGCGTGCCAGGACGATTGAGGAGTCCAGGATCAAGAAGCAAGGCAAGGAGCAGCGAGGTCCTACGACATGGACCAGCCAAGGAAAACCCGGGTCGAGGTAGTCAACTGTGGGAGTTACGCGCGTGGCTAGGCGTAAGCCGGGCGATACGCCGTGTCGACGATATCCCAGGCCAAGGCGCAGAGCAGGCGATAAGGGTGGCTAGGTTTCGGCTGGGCGATACATCCTGCTAGCTATGTGCTTGAAGCTGCAAAGCGGGCGTTCGGAGTGGCTAGGCTTCGGCTGGGCGATACACTCTGCTAGCTTTGTAGCGAGGTCGTGAAGTGGGCGTTCGGAGTGGCTAGGATTCGGCTGGGCGATACACTCTGCTAGCTTCGGCGGCAAGACAACCGACGACCTGCGCGGAAGGCGTGCAGCAACCGTGGAGGATCAAGACGCAGCAGCGTGAATTGACGTGTGGAAACTTATTGAAGTGGAATAAAGAAATGAATAACCTATCAACCCCAAATCGTTATCTCTCTGGGCGGGCAATCACGGAATATAAATTTGGTGGGACGAGCATACGAATCTCGACTGAGCTAGCCGCATATACGTTGCGAGCCAAACTGAGAAAGTCAGCTCGTTACAATAAATATACCACCGAGTCAACTATTTTTTTCTCTTTTGCAATTAAGAACCGATTTGATGTAAAAAAAATGCATTTACTTTTCATTTCGACAAGAAAAACTTGCCCGTTTTTGAAAACGAAAAATTCTTGTGAAAGTGAAAACGGGAGCACCGATTCTCTTTTTCGAAAACGAAATCGAGAGAATCTCGTGAAAGTGAAAACCAGAAAGATAAGGAACTCATTAATACTCGACATGTTTTTTAATAATTTTTATTTACTTTGTAAGCAATAACTGAGTACTACGAGTATGGCATAGTGTAGCCCTTTTAGTATTTTGTAAAGCATTTAGCATTTTAGGTTAAGATTCCGCCGAATTGTATGAAATTAGGATTAAGTAGAAAAGAGAGGACGGTCATACTACCAATTATAAGAGAAAACTAAGCACATTGAAAATAAGAACTTCCGAATAAAATCGACGAAATAAATAAGAATCCAGAGATAAGCTACGATAACAACTTTACTATTATCTATTTTCTGGCATTATTTTATGGTGTTAAAATGTTATACGAAAGCGAAAAGTAAACAACAATGAATACTTATACTTTTAAACACTGAACTCGGCTGATGTTTATACGATCTTAGGCTATACAAAGGACCACTAGAGCACTGGTATGGTGTCCAGCGCTAACTAAAGCCTACAACATAAAGAAACTGACAAGGATACAAAGAGCGGCATGCGCAGGAAATTCCACTTAACGCTGCCGCAGGGCATGATTTCAAAATTATGCCCTGCGGCAGCGTTAAGTGGAATTTTAAACATAATCCCGATAGAACACTTCATCAAGGATACAGCAAACCAAAGCGCGGTAAGACTAAAGGCAAGCCATAGCTGGAAGGATTACCACACTAAGATCCTGGATGGACTGAACTGTAACGGTAACGGAGAATACATACGTGTACTATATGATATCCGAACTGCGATTCGGAAACGCATATACGACAATATACCCAACAAGGGAAGAATGGAAGAGGGGAAGTGTAACCGAACCAGATGAGGGGTCACTCTACACCGACGGCTCAATGATGAGCTGCGGTGTAGGGGCCGGAATCTTCACCGAAAACTGGGGAAAGTTTGTTTTAAAATTTGGCCACGCTCCCGAAAATCGTAAAAACTTTATATAAGCTATAGTCGTAATTTTTGGCTTAAATTAAATAGATACAATAAATCAGTAGGCATTTTCGGACGTTTTCTGAAAATTTAAGTAAATCGGATGATAAACATAGAAGTTACTAAACAATAAAGTTTCTGTGTATGCTTATCTTCTTCTTCTGAGCGGCCACCAAGTCAGTAGCGGAAAAAGAGTGTTGCGTGCTTTCGGCCGCAGTATTAATTCGAAATGCAGCTTACAGCTGTAGAATTTGTCTATTTTGAACGTTGCTTTGGGTATCTCACAGTCGGTCACACTCGACTGTAGCTTTCTCACTTGTTTTCTTTTCTTTTTTTTATATTCCTTTTCTTACCCTAATACGACTTTTATCAATAAAAAAAGCAGTTGATTATATAATTTTATTTCCGCTGCGTTTCTTTTTTTTTAGTTTGAAATTTTATGTTAGATTTTCAGCTTATCTATTTATACCCGGTACCCTTAGGGTAGAAGGGTGTTATAACTTAGTGCCAACCGAGAATGAATGTAACAGGCAGACGGAGAAGTCTCCAACCCTATAAAGTATATTTATTCTTGATCAGCATCACCAGCCGAGTTGATTTAGCCATGTCCGTCTGTCCGTCTATCCGTCCGCCTGTCCGTGTGAAACAACAGATCTAAGAGTTACCAAATTTGGTGACAACATTGGAATCTGTTGCAATCAGATCAAGTTGGTTTTAAAATTTGGCCATGCCCACCTTAGCTTAAAGTAAATAGATAAAATAAATCAGTATGCATTTGCGAACGTTTATGCTAATGTGATGGTTTAATGAGGTAAACTCATTTATTTTAATACGAAACGTTAATCCTGTGAAGTCGACTTTGATGTTGTTGTGGATTACTGGTATAAATGTATCCACTCCATATCCACTGCACCGGCTCCTTTTTCTCTCGGGTTAAGGGCGGATATTAGAGCCCAATTGAAGCAAAAAACATCGTTGTTCTGCACATCAATGACTGCTCTTCTATTTTTTAGTTTCCTTGGCAGCTCAAAATGTGCTGATCCCTTCAGAGGAACACATTGCAGCTTGTTTAACTCCACTCGAATAATTCGTGTCAATGTCCATCCGAAATCATTCTTCTGGAACTCACCCATTTTTGTTTTTATAATATTGGAATAGGAATCATAGAGTTCTGATATATTGCTTCCTATCGTAACTAGACTCATCTTACTCTGGAACAATTCGAAATTTATTTTTAATGCAGTATGGAAGCTTGGTGATGCAATTGCATATTTGTGGGGAGGTATTGCTGGCAGGAGTTGCAGAAAATAGCATTCATGTTATTAGTGTAGTTGGTGTTGTTGGCGTACATTTTAATGATTATAATTGAATAAGTATGATTGAATATACATTTTTTAATTTAAGTATTAATTTTTTTAAGTGTTTTCGTTTTGATGATAGTCTTTTATTTCACTTTTGAAGTTTTAGTATTGATTTTGATTTTTTATGTTTTTGTTTTGTTGAGGATGGTTTTTTAAACTTTTTACTTTAATTAATATTACGAATGATTTTGATCACTGTGACTTTGTGAAACGCACTCCAAATCGTTTGAAACACAAACTAGATGTGATTCTTTAGGCTCTACGATACTAGCCTTAGACTCACAATAAATCGAAGAGCAAACACAATGCAAATAAATAGTCTACTATATAAAAATAATTCGGGGTTTCTTTCCTGACGCTTTAACTCCAGAACGCACGAACCGACTTCCAATGTTTTGCATTCGTTGGAAAGGTCTCGGGCTCTGTGAGGTTTATAGCAAAGAAAATGCAGGAGAAATTTCAACAGAAAGGCAAGAAATTCTTTTTTTATATACAGCGCCATCTCTGATATATATCATGTACTACAAACCAATATTTTAAGTAGATGGCGCCGGTGCGTGATACATTGTTTGACAGCTAATTGTTGTTCTCTGCTCAGTTAATTTCATGTGACAAACCGGTATTGTGTTCACTGTGAAATTGTAAAAAAAAAATTAAATAAATAAATAATTAATATTTCAATTGGAAACCATCAAATTAATCACCTGTAGTGTTCAAATTTTTATATAATTTCAACAGCAGGCATTTGTTATTAATGTGGTAAGTTGAACTGTGTAAATTATGTGGATCGTGCATTTGAGGTTAAATTCATCGCTCTGTCTATAGTCCAAAATTCCTAGAGGACGACGTGCGAACATCGGCCGCCGCACAAGACATGCAAGCCAGCAACAAGTGTATTCACAGAACTTAAGCGAAGAAAAACGAAGAAGAAGGACACGAAAATCATTGGAATCATACAATCGCTTTGCATTCCAATTTGATCCCACTGCGAACTAGAGTAATGATGAAATTTTAGATATTGGACCAATGACGAATATATGCCGATATTGCAATGCGTTAAAGTTCAAAGAGAACCGGCTGGATTGTGCTGCGCAAGTGGAAAAGTCAAACTGGATCCATTACTTACACCACCACAGCCACTGAAACCATTGTTCGATTGATTTGATCCCGATTCCAGCCATTTTCTTCAACACATCCTTGAATACACTAACTGCTTTCGCATGACTGCTTTTGGAGCTAATATCATTCGAGAAAGCGGCTTCATGCCGACTTGCGAAGTAATAGATACAACACACATAACCAATCACTCACACCAAGACAATGAATTGCAACACAAAACAACTACATATACACCACACACTACACCATCTCACGATCATAAGTTACACCGTATTCTTCAACAAATGATTGTTTGCAATTACAGATACAAGGACAAATATATCATTTGCATGGTTCAATGGTACCAACACCAGACAAACCGCATCAATTTCTGCAAAAAAATATTAATTTCGTCGATGGTGGATCAGCTGAACGGGCGGTGCAATGTACAGGGAACACAACAGTTAAAGATACGAATTATTGAACTGTTGCATATGTTCAAAACAGCATTGGAACGAATGCCATCGGATACGCAGAAATTTGTCATAAGAGCGGATTGTACCCCAACAGGTGAAAATGTGCGAAGATTCAATGCACCCGCCGTTAATGTTATAGTACTGCTGAAATTATTGTTGGCGATCCAACTAAATCGCGAGACATTGTCGTTCAGCGAAGAAGCAATATCATGCATCGTGTAAACGAGACTCATCGTTTGTACGATGGGTTACAATATCCAATCATTTATTGGCAAGGGCAAGTCGATACGACATCACGTTGAAGATGGTAGATCCAATTACAGGTACAATATTCACAATTGGTTTCCATTAAGAATTCATTTAATTTTGCATTTTCAGGCATATCAACGAATAAAAATCTAAGCGCAATGAGTTACTATGCGTATCGTATAATGATTCGTACACATGAGGAGAATGTCATTCTGAAGTACCGTCGGCTATTCCAGCAATTCGCTGTCGACATGTATGTCAAAGTCGAGACCGAACGTTTAGCGTTCATCCGATTCAATCAGGCAAAGCTACGATCTTCATTCAGATGGTGATGTTCAGAATATTGGACGTCGGACGATTCTCCCATCATCTTATTTCGGAAGCCCACGCCACATGCACGAATACGCTCAGGACGCTATGACGTACGTGCGAAATTATGGAACTCCGGATTTATTTATTTCGTTCACGTGCAATCCGAAGAAGACGGAAATTGAACGTGAGTTGCAAGCGGGCCAAAAACCGAAAGATCGTCATGACATAATCGCCAGAGTATTTCAGCAAAAACTCAAGGTTATGATGGATGTGCTTACTAAGTATCGAGTTTTTGGTGACACACGTTGTTATATGTACCTGGTGGAATTGCAGAAGCTTGACTACCGCATTCTCATATCCTAATTTGGTTGCTGAACAAATTAAATTCAAATGAAGTGGATGACATATATCAGTTGAAATTCCTGATCCAGTCACTGATCCCCATCTACACGACATTGTGACGACACAGATGGTGCTTGGACCGTGCGGTGCATTAAATCCATTATCGCTTTGCATGGCTGATGGAAAGTGCACAAAACGATATCCGCGACCGTTAGTTGCTGAAACAGTCACAGGGATATCCAGTTTATCGTCGGCGTTCAAGAGAAGATAATGGTCGAACTATCAAAGCTCAAGTTCAAAATCAAGAGATTGAGATCGTAAAGAATTTATTGTACCATATTGCCTGCTACTATCACGAATTTTCGATACACATTCAAACGTTGAGAGTTGTCATTTGGCCAAATCAATCAAATATTTGTACAAGTACGTCACTAAAGGCAGCGACATGGCTGTGTTTCGTATTGCGTCGGAAAATGCGAATGACGAGATCAGCAACTTCCAAATGGGCAGATACGTCAGTACGAATGAAGCACTGTGGCGATTATTGTCATTTCAAATTCATGAAAGATATCCCACAGTTGTACATTTAGCAGTGCATTTGATAGAGTTTACTTCACTGAGGCTAATGCAGCACAACGAGCTGAGAGACCACCATCGACAACATTGACTAGCTTCTTTGCAATGTGTGAAGCAGATCCATTCGCAGAGACGCTGATGTACGTTGAAATAAAAGTATTACATTTGGAATCAATCAAGAATGAATTTGGAACTTTTGTACTTTTGTACATGTCGTTCGTCAAAAGTTATGTAATTTTTTTGACTCAGTCTTCCAGTTGTACCAATGCCCCCCTTTTAATGGGTTTCTACCAAGTCATTTTTGTTGTTTAAGTTCACATTACAAGTTTATTATAAAGATTGTGCAAGCGTGTACTGGACATTAAAGTGTGTCAATAGGTGTTGTTATAGCTAGTTTGAATTGATTTCAATTGTGTAATTAATATTTAAGTGTATGTAGAATATAGTGTATTTTGGGAAGATAATATTTTGTCATATGTATATCTAGTGTATATGTGGCACGAATATATATATATATATAAATGTGTCTGATAATATTGGGAAAAAGGTCCCGTTGACTCACCCTCTGTTATTCCATCGTTGAGAGCTCTCGTTCCGGAGTTGAGGTTTTTATTTGTTGGAAGGTTAGGCAGAATTAATAATATATATATATATAATATCGTGCTTTGTGTTTGGGGTAATAAATTCACTAAATGCACAAACTTTTTACTTAATGATAAAAAAAAGGAAGTGTATTGATGTTGGGAAAGGAGTTTATATGTTCAGGAAATTGTTGATGCGGCTTTGCTTTTATATTTTTGTTGTCAGATTGTTTTTGTTATGTCGTTATTGAACGTTATTTGTTGGTGAATTGGTTGCTCCTTCAAGTTGACCGATGTTCCTCGATGACTTGTTTGATCTCTTGGCTATCAGAGGCATCCTTCAGGTTTTTATGTTTTTCAAGATTGGAGTTGTTGTTGAAGGATTTAGGCTATTCCTAGTGATACGGTATTGCAAAAGGTTGAATGTCCTTCAGGATTCACTTTTGGATACGGCAGATCGTTTTATTCGTAGTACTGCTAACATAGGTCCATTAGGATTCACATGGTACGCAGCACTGTTCGACAAGATGTTGTAACTGACTGCATCGCACATTTTCCGCGGTCGCGAAAAGCTATCCGACTTTTAAACTTATGCGCTTTGTACGCATTCACTTTGGTCTTGGCGGATTTCGAGACTTTCCGAACAGACTTCCCGTCCTTAGCTCTGACTTCGACTCTCGACTTCCCGTCCTTAGGGTCTTTTATATCCAAAGACTGTGCCAAGTATTGCCTAGGAATCTCCGTAATGGAACACAAAAGTGTTCTCACCTAGAGTCATCCATTCCCCTCCTATCGCCTATTGGATGGGGTTATATTTGGGTCGTCTTTGTTCTAATGTTTGCTAGTTCAGCAAAATCTGCGGTGCTGGGTTGCATGGCCCAATTTGGCGAGTTTGGGCGGTGTCATCTAGTCGAGCCACATTTTTGTGCAATCTTGCCCGTGTTGATTTTCTAGCGCACTAGTACATTGGCTATTCTTGATTTTCTTCCGTGTTAACCAAATGACTCACGTCGGCCCTAACCTGCGTACGTAACAGGCTCGGGGTCGTCGATGCTTATCAGCATGGAATGATCCCGTAAAAAAAATTAACGTACAGGCGGTTATATTGTTTTTACGCGCCCAACTTGGGCCTCGACCCATTCCCTGAGGCTAAGAGTCTCCTGCTCTATCGACTGAACAAGCCGGGCTGATATTTGAATATTGATTTTGGGCTATTGTGAAGTATTGGAATGTTTATTGTAATGATACGAGTCGTTTGGCACCTGGCTCCGTCTGATCCTCCGCGTTTCCGATAGAAGTCCGGTGGCTTGTTACAAGTGTAACATAGGTAGGTATGAAAAGGAGATATACATTCTTTACCGGACTCTTGTTCCCTCCTACTTGGAGATGCGTTCCCACCTGGCTTCCTGTCAAATGCGTTTCCTCGTCCAAACGATGCTCCTACATTGTTCTCAGGTGGACGGCTCCTTGGAATGCTTCGACCGGATATTCTTCAGCTTCTGTGTCGTCTATTTGCTCTCCTGCGATCTCATTTATATGTCTAGGTCGAGGTCGTTTCTCTCGGATCCATTTCTCGACGCGGATTCCCTCTTTCTTAAATCAGTTCGGTTACTTGGCGCCGCAGGCTGATGACTTCCTCCTGCATTTCGGCCATTCTCGTTGTCATGGTTGCCTTCATCTCATTATTTGACACAATCAATGCGGAAATCATTCGCTCTAGTCGGTTGTTGTCATCGCTATGTCTGGGCCTAGCTCCCTGACTATTTGGAAGAATACTGGACCGCCCTTGTGGTAGTCCTAAATCGAGGTGTTCCCCTCCTACAGCTCCTTCGGAATCGTCCATGACGACGCTGCTGCAATCTGCTAAACTTCCCAAGTTGTTTAGTTTGTAAGGATGCTCTCTGGCCAGGATACAATTCTCAGTCGAGATCACAGAGTCCTTTACAAGAAATTTGTAAATCATCGAGACTTTGGGCTAGAGAGTTTAATTCGTCTCGAGACGAAAGTTGTTCACGGAAATCACCTCGAATTCGTCTCGATTTCA
>VNJZ01004446.1:0-81322 GCA_008042795.1 Drosophila asahinai | reverse complement strand
TGCGGCACAATTGCCAAAAATCCCTCTCCGAATACACATGAGAGAGAACAAACGGGAGAGCTTGTGAGAGAGCATACAAAGAAGTCTACAAAGTCAACTTCAATTCGAGCGAGAGGGTCCCAGAAATATATCTCTCTCGCTCTCTCTCTTCGTTGGGATCAAGGAACTTTTAAGAATTTGGAAGCATAAAAAAAGAATTTGTAGGCTATTTTGTCATTTAATCCCGAGTCAGGATTAATAAAACCACTTAATCCTGAATTCATACTTAAAAATCTCTAGAATTCCTATGCTTAAATTTAATAAGAGTTTTTAAGATTAAAACTGAAATTTTTAGACTTATTTTGTCCTTTTAATCCCGAGTCAGGATTAATTTAACCATTTAATCCTGAATTCATACTTAAAAATCTCTAGAATTCCTATGCTTAAATTTAATAAGAGTTTTTAAGATTAAAACTGAAATTTTTAGACTTATTTTGTCCTTTTAATCCCGAATCAGGATTAATTTAACCATTTAATCCTGAATTCATATTAAAAAATCTCAGAAATTCACATGCTTAAATCAGGAAAAAAATCCTGAATTTTTCCAGAATCTTTTTTTTCTGTGTAGATATGATATTTATGGGAGATGCGACGGAGATGAAACAGTTAAGGGATAAGACCTTAAAGTCCACTGGCTCGCTTTAATATTTTCATTCCGCAACCCTGCCCGTGTCCGAACACTGCGAATTACGGAATATTGCCAGATAATTCCGTTTGCTCTTTTCATATTTACCTGCTCGATTTCGCTTTCTTCCTGATGCCGCGCCGCTTTATTTGCTGCCATTGCCATTGTTAATGTTGCTGCCCTTAATGATTACACGCTCGCTGCGATAATGTTGATAAAAGTAATAATATTGATGATAATGAAGTCGCCTGTGTCGCACAGAGAATTATTTAATTTTTCGCGGAAAGTCAGCTGGCGAGGTCAGGACTCGCAGTAAGCCTTCGGTATTTGTATTTCCACTCTCTGTGCGGTGAATGGGATTTTTGCTTGTTACGCGCTGAAGCATTTCACGCGGAACTTTCCGCTTTATTTTCCGCTTTATGTTTTCCTCGTTCTTTATTTTTCTGCTTTCGATTTGCCACTTTGCTTTGTTGTTGTGCATATGTAATTCCTGCTGCCTGGCCTCGTAATCCATTGCAGAGATAATTAATTACTTAACAGCCAGCAGCCCTCCCAGCTTGCCTTCCTCTACATTGTGTATACGCACTGTGGGCGAGTGCCCCTCCATACCAAAATGCAATACTTTTCCATATTAAGAGAATTTGAGAATAGATATTGTTCGCCTTGCATCGAGAGCATTATTAATTTGAACTGGAATACAGCTCGCCCGACCGACCACTTCCGTCAATTTCGCCTCATTAGGGAATGCCGGCGATGAACAATAACCTCGAGCTCAATCAGAAAGCAATGTCAACCGAACCTGTCTGTCAGCGGAGCGAACCCAATGAAATTGAAATTGAAATATCATGGGCGAGTGTGTGGGCCAGTAAAAATTTGAATTTAATTTCTGGCGATTGAAGGAGAGGCGAGGCAGATGAAAAGTGACCGCAAAATGTCGGCTGCAGTCAGCGGACCGGAAGGTTCCGACCAAATACCGCTTCCGCCGTCTGTCCGTGCTCCCAATTCGCATCCGCATCCGCATCTGTATCCGTGTCCTACGACCTGCGTCCCTTGTGTTTGTTGGATGTGGCGATGCCGTCACCGATGCCGCTGGCTGACGACCATGAGTGGGGACATTGCGACTCGCAGCATTTTGTGGCACGCAATCGGGGGTCAGAGAGCTCGACTGCCACGGGTCACATGCATATTTAATGCCGGCAATTTTTGGCCATCCCAGCTCCGGGTATTAGCAGCATATTTCGTCAAGTTTTTGGCAGCTGCTGCTGGCTGCTGGCTGCTGCTGGCTGCTGCCCCGACATATGCAATTGCAGCGGTCCAGACTTGGCACCGATCAGCACACAAAAATAGGAACGTATATAATATTCGTCGTATGTGCAAAGTTTCTTGCTGCTGGTCTGGTCGCTCAGCGAGATTTGCGCTAAAACCACTTTGCGGTGACGCCAAAACTTCTAGCCAAGTTAAAAACTATTGTCATTCTCTTAAGTGGTCACATTTAACACTTGCGGCGCTGACTCCCTTCAACCGATGCGGGAGGGGTGGCCCAAAGCAATGAGTTATGGGCCCTGGCTTGCATTCGGCGCTTTGGCCAGATAAATGAGAGCGTTCCATCGCTGCCGCGGCTGCCACGGAGCGTATGTGTAATATTTGAGGCGAATTTAGTCAAGCTGGACACTTGGATTCTTGAGATGAGAAGTAAGCCCTGAGGGTCTAATGCCTTTCCTACTACCACTGCAAATTAATATTTACATTCCAAGTTTATAACCATGTCCCTGGGATGTACATTTGCCTAATCCAGATGCATATTAAAACTGAATTAAATTTGCGGATTCATTTTAGTTAATTGTCAAAATGGAAACGAATTCAATTTGCTTTCTGGTCAACTGGTGGCCTAAGCAAATAAGTTCCGCGCCGCTTGACTTCCCTCCTAATATCTGCTGTGGCCGTAATCCAAATATTAGTTTAAGATTGTGAAAAAATCTCATTTCACGCTCAAATGGCGAAGAAGCGAGAATCAAACAGAAGTCGAAATGACCCTTCATTGCCTGATCGCTGAAATTCCAGTTCGAATTGGGGATGCTCTTCGCTGCGGTCGCAGTTAATTATTTCATGGGGCAATCAACTGCTTTATTAAGTTCACTTTGTATCGGCAACGAGGCAGGCAGGACTTTACGGCCAGGATAATCCCCTCACACACGCACAGCGACCAGGGACCAGGGAGCAGGAGCTGGCCATGCATAGAAGATGGTGCCGTCAGCGGGCAAAAGTGACCAGGAAGTGCAAGTGCCAACGGAAACTTTTAATTGTTTCTGCCGTTGCCTTTGCGCTTCCGCTTCGTGCTGCACGGCCAAGAACAAAAAGCCAGCGACGCAAGAAAAACATAAAGCCGTACAATGCGAAGAAAAAAAGCAGCCAAGAGCCGCACATTGTTGCTCGCGGTTATTTGGCTACTTCTTTTGGCCAGCCAAGCAGCAAGCCCGCGCATGTCGTTCCGGCTTTCTTAACTTTCGCCGTGGCCATTGTCACCGCTTAACCGGATCCGGGCCCGCATCCGCATCCGCATCCGGCGGGCTGGGCGGCGAACGAACGCTTTACGAGGTTATTAAAAATCTCATTATCATTGTCGCTGCGGCGTAAATTTTAATTGTCCGTTAAAATTGTCCCTTTTTTGCCCCATCTTGCAGTCCGCAAGCCCGTTTGTTGCGAAATCAATTTAAAGTTGTTTGACCAACTTGATTAGACCGGAATGAATTTGCTTAATAACTGCTCTGCCGCCGCCCGGCTCCTCGGACCTCGACAGCCTTGATAAACTGCACACACACAAGGATGTGCTCACCGGACTCCATCGGACTCCGGGAGTGCCTGTCCCAGTGGCATTTTGCATGTTAAACTGTGCATAATGCAAATTGTTCGTACGAACCCCGCCCCGCCGTCCACATCCTTCGGCCATGCATCCATCTAGCCATCCGTCAGGTATCGAGCTCTGGGATTTGCCGGGCTTGGCACCGCAGCGCAGCTTAGCTCCGCTCCGGATAGCCGGCCGAACGTGTCATAACACACAAGCTGGGGGCTCACTGGGAGAGCTCCCGGCTCCCGGCTGCGGATCCTGGCTCCTGGATCCGCACTCCATCGCAACAAAGTGGCACGACGTGTGCATAAGAAAGCATCCGAGAGTGTGAGCCACAACAGCAACAGTCCTAAGCCTCTTCCACCCTTCTCCTTGGCCCTCGGCATTTCACGGACTTAACCCATTAAGCGCACGCTATAAGCCGCTAAAAATTTTCAATCTGTATGGGGGTTGTGTGGAGCAAATTTAAAAAAAAATTCATTGAAAGATATGTAGGTTAACTCATCTTCACGGGATGGAATGTTTGTGAGCTTTAGCAAGACCTGATTAGATTAAGAATTTAATTTTAAAGCAAAATCTGCTTAGATTCTAGTACTGCTTTCATCTAAATGCGAAAACACACATACATACAGTTTGTCAAGAATTTCTTTGCAAAATTTAAAATGTTCTATGAAATTTTCGGGTTTAAAAGCCATACTTATTTTATTTTTTATTTTTTATATGTATACCTAATACTTAGGCAAACAATATTATAAAATTAAAGTTAAAAAATATAGTGCTTTTGAACCTAAAAAAATCATAAAACATTTTTCGTTTTACAAGGATCCTTTTTGTCCGATTTATTATATATGCATGTATTTAGGGAATGGCTTAGAGTGACCGTGGAACTCCATTGTTTGCTATTTGTCACAGTTGTTCATTGAATTGGAACATCGGAATTGAAACACAAATGGGGAAATTCACATTGCTTAATAGATAATGCAACTTCGAAACAGAAACGCTAAACAAAAATGCACGTATATAATAATAATTATTATTATTTAATAAAATCTAACAAATTTTAATTGTGAAATTAAGTTCTGGGATATAATGGCGTTGTGGGATAGAATTTCTTACCAATCAGCTAAATATGTCATGTATTAACGGTATCGAAAAATAAAAATAATTACTTAAAGATTTGGTAATGAGTTCGGAGAACAAAGTCTCGTTGATATCAGGAATATCATTATAGGAATTATATAAAAATGACAAAACCGGATTTGTGTAAGCAAACCTAATCCCTAGATTTAATCTCCTACGACCGACGAAAGCGTCTCCGACAAAACATAATTCTCGTTAAGAATAAATGAGCAGGAATTCTGCCCAACTTAACCCATCTAATTAAAGAGTTGCTCAAACCTTCTGCAGGATCTAACTCGGAAAATCAGCCTCAGCGCTTCAGAGCCTGAGAGCCGCCAGGGTCATTAGTCAATTTCCATGCAGGCAACAAAAACAAACTGTTCTGGCTTCGGAAAAGTCACGCAGCTTGGCCTTTTGAACTGATTTACTTCGCCTCGCCTAGACAACAACACGAGGAGGGGACAGGACACAGAACGGCCTCGAGAGGGGGACGGAAAAAGAAGAGTTGGCCGTGGCAGGCACTTGAGCACAAAATAATCCTTAATTACACATTGGAAGCACGTAAATGTAATTTTTTGTACACTGCCCCATTGTGTGTGCCGGGACAGGGCGGCTCTAAAGCATAAGAAAAATTATGTTAAGACACGCTTTGGTGATTGGGCCGGGGAGGGACTCAGGCTGATTGGCCGACTTCTGGGCCTAAGCCCGCCATAAATGATTGTGTCTGCCTTTTCGGCTTCGGTGATTGCGAGTTGCGAGGGACAATGGCGATGGTCGGCTGCCAGAGTGGCCTGTACTGGCTAATTTGTACGCATTTTGTAAGCTCCTCGGATATATCCTCCGGGAGTCTAAGCTGCGGCAAGGGTTTCCGTAAATTTGGGCAAAAGGCATTTCGGGTATTTATTGTCTAGGTAATGGCTACATGTGTTGCCAATGCCAATTGACTGACTCTGGCCGTCTTTAAGCCTTTAATGTGCGTTTCGCGGGCCTAGCTGTTTTGAGTGAGAGCCCGGCCAAGTGGGAAACTTTTAGCCGGCTCTCCACCAGCGGGCCATATTTGTTCAGCTGCCTTCATATTTTTTCGCCACTGGCTGGGAGAGCCTTTTTTCCGCGCCGGGCAATTATGTAGTATGATAACTATTTTTTTTTTTGCGCCGCATAGGGCACCTTAAATGAGAGCCGAGAGCCGGGACCTCGGATGTGGCACTGTATTTTTAAGCTGGCTGTTTGCTTTGTAAATTAACTTTAACAAAAGTGTATGCCAAATAAAACAAGGCAGCTCAGCCGCCTGCTGCCACATCCTTCTGCTGCGGCTCTCCTTCTCCGATTCAAATGCGAAAATCAATATACATATAGGGGAATTGCATATTCAAAGCGAGCACACAGATTGCCAATGGTAAAATATGAGTTATGGCACCAGTTTGGCCCGCCTGCAAGGGGCGTGTCCCGAGCTATGCGGGTTTCTTCTGAAATTTCCAAATTGAATTTCAAATGAGTCGGACCGTAACATATAGAAATCGGCTTTGGAGCGCTGCCTGGTGCCCGGCAATTATGCCGTTATTTCTTTCAGGCCTTTCCGGTTTTTGTGGAATTAATTACTTATAAAAAATGCACGGCAATGAAACCCGCATGCAAACAAAGCTCACGTAGGGAAACATATTGGAGCGGATCGAAAAACAAACAGATAAAAAATTAGCAACCGCATACAAAGAATTTACAATTGTCCGCCGATGGTATTCCACTTGCAGGTGCTGCCGGATATATAGGCAGGTGAACTGAGAGCTGGGAATCCGATGGCAAGTGGCATTATTGTTGGTCTATTTGTTTAACGCAATTGGCCAATCGAGCGCTTCAGTGGCCGGGGCGCTTAACGTACCCCCAGAGGCAGTTGACAGCCCCCAGCCCTTATTCTGCAATCCCTCCTCCCGTTTCCTCGTTCGAGGCTGGGGCTGGGACTGTGCGGACTGTTGTCATTGAGCATAATACCGTTATCTCTCTGTGACAGCAGCGATGTCGCAACTCACATGCACGCAGCAGGGGACGCACACACACACACACGCAGGCAGGACATGGGCACACACTCGTGGGCATGCATGGGTTAAAGCCAGCAACGATGCCAATGGTCAAGCATATTAAGCGGCGTCGAAAAGTAGGCAACGAATTCCGGGCCGCAGCCATTGATGATTTTTAATACCCTTGCAGGCAAAGCATATAAGTTACTCGTCGAAGTTTGTGATTCGGAAAAAATCGGACTAAATAAGTATTCGAAGTAAAGGTTTTATATCATATTTGTTAATTGTTAATATTAATCGGTTTCACATTGACCTAAAAACCATTTGAAATTCGAAACGTAAATTTCCAAGTAAAAATCAAAGTTAAGAGCAGAGTAAAGAGAATTAATTGTTAAGATCATATTAAAAAGTATTTCTTATAAAATAAGATAAATAAAGTAGGATTCCCTTATAATACATTTCTATATAAATTTACAGATTTTATTATAAAACCGTATGGAGGAAGTATTTTAAATCAGTGAATACTATGCTTTATAAAGGTAGATGTTATATTTTTGATTGTCATAAGGTATTCCCAAAAACGACCTCGATTCTAGTTCCCTATTCTTGTTTTGCTTGGGCTTCAGGCCTACCGGAAATTGTTAGTCAAATCGAGTTTACGGAGCTTTAGAGGTCGGGCAATTGTGATGCTAATGGCCATAATCTAGACATTCTCTCTTGTTTATCGAGCCATGTGTCCATTCCACTGAGCCGAGGTCGCTGCCCAGTTCCACCGGGGGAACCCTCCAGCCAGCCGCCAATATCAATATAAAAGTCATTTAACTTATGCTCACCCATTTTCCAAACGCACACCACACTTTCCCAACCCCATCCAGGACTCCGCCGCCGAGTGTCGAGCTCAATTTATTTGGACCGCACCGCGTTTATTTCAACGCTTATTAGGTTTAAATTTATTTTCAATTTGGCCTGTCATTAAATAATAATTTACGAGCATTGTGACAGAGCTACGGCGCCATTTCCTTGGGCGGCTGCACTCGCCCGGCAGACATTCAGACACTCGCTTTCAATTGCTTTACGTTCAATTTAAAGCCATTTGCTTTGTTGACCTGAACCTGAACCTGAACCTGGAGCAGGATCCCGCTCTTTGTTGTTGTGTGTCTGTGGCTATAGCGATTGTTGCCGCACCCATTGTTGCTGGATCTGGATCTAAAGCTATATAGCTACAGCGACTGCTTATCGACATCTTCGGTCGCTGGCTCCTGGCTCCTGGCTCTTGGCTGCTGGCAGCGTTTATTTGTCTTCGCCAATTGAATTTACGCGCCCGGCGTGTAGACAATCCCAATTGCGAACAGAACGGAACGGAAGAGAGCTCCCTCCGAGCGTTTGATTATTTTAAAGCTTTAAAATTATCGCTTGAGGATTTTTTGCGCTTGTTGCCAAATTATAAACGAATTTGTTTTAGATTAATTGCGCGTAAAGTTGCAAACAACAAAAATGTCAGCGGCTGTTGGAGGAAGGAGTCCCAGTTCCAGTCCCAGTCCAAAACAAGAGCGCAAATTTGTTCATTTTAAATGCGTCTCCGGCTTTGAGCATCAAATGGTATTATTTATTATTTCACCAGGCACTGGGCCCTCTCCCAGTCCTCTGGTGTTGTTTTAAGGCTTCTTCTGTCTGTTCCCCTCCACTTTTCCACTGTTTGTTGTCTTTTGTTTTATGTTGCGGAAAATAATCGGAAATTTTTTCCCTTACTTATTTAATGTTAATAGTTATCCCGACGCGGCCCTGCCTTTGTAGCCGCCGCCCTTCCCCGGCTGAATTTCCTCCTTTTGTTGTGTGTATTCTTTTTTCGGGCGGGCTTTGCGCTTCAATTGTCCTCCACAGAGGTCCTGCCTCGGTTTATTTGTAATTTATGTAACTATTTCAGTTAATCGAGCGTAATTGATTTTATTTTGAGCTTTATTACGGCGATTGGCGGTTGGCATTTTTCTCGCTCTCAATTCCCCGCCTCGGTGCGAGTTTAACTCCGGTTTCTGGCGGCGAACGCGAGCCATTTGTAGTTGATTCACGATACGAGCATTTGACATCGGCTTGGCTTTGATGATTTGGCCGGCGCATTAAAGCAATTGCTGGTTGAATTATGGCATTACAGGGCTCTTGGTCTCGGTCTCGGTCTCGGTCAGGACCTGCTCCGTCGCTAGTTGGGTTCGTTTCATAAATCGCCCGCTCGACTGATATTTTGCCCTCGTACTCGGACGTACACATGACTTCATATCCACGCCGGGCCATAAATATTTTAGGGTGCACTTGAAGAAAAATGATTACTCAAAAGTTCTAACCTAGAAATGGTATGAAAAATAACATTAAATATTATTTACAAATTTAATGAAAAGTAAACTTTTAGAGTTTTTTATCCCCATTTTATTCGATTCTTAAATTTTAGTTTTTATTCGCCATAATGGGAAGGAAGAGGTTTGGCTGAGAATATCGATACTGTATCGATATTTAAACATAAATCGATGTTATACCGTTGCGATATATCAGCGATAAATCTATATTTTGTTTAATATATCGAACTGTGACAAGGAAGAGCTTAACTTAGTTTAATCAATCATTTTTCGAAATAAGTAAAAGGGGTTATCAAAAATGTTATTTTAAAGACATTTTCAATATAATCGGTTATTTAAATAAATTTTAATCTTATTTTTTCGATATGTAAATGCGACTCTTTGTTCGATACATCAAACTTTACGATATTTTCGATATGATAATGAGAGCGATATTTTTGTCGACATATCATATCAGACATTTCCTATCGATATACCTCCACAAAGAAGCATATTCTAAACATTACATTTCTTTGAGTGTCGGATAACCACCCTCCCTGGTTCCTCCTGCCGCCAAGGTCCCCTGCCAATAGAGAGTGCTGGACGCACTTACTGGCCCCCGGGCTGCTTAAATGAAAAGCAACTTGTGGCATTCCACCCGTCCTCCCGGCCGATGTCCCGATTCACCCAATATCCTTACTATGCGCAACAGCGTGAACAGTCGAAACAGAATTTGGCATTAGCCCCGTCCAGGTGTCCTCGAGTCCCGGTGTCCTGGTGTCCTGGTGTCCAGGTGGCAAGTACTTGCCATGGATGTTGCGCCATATTAGCGCCGCGTGTCTGGTAATTTATGAAGCGACAGCATCGGCCACAGCAGGCTGCCAAGGACGCAGGACTGAGGAGGACTCGGGAGCCGGGACTCTGTCCTGCGCCGGCTGTAAATATCTTTAAAAGGCGCTGTTAAAACAAATTACTGTCTGGTTGCGTGGGCCATGTACCTGTAGGGGTGGCTCTGGCTCGGCCCCTGCCCCGCTCGGCTGGGAAAGTTATTAAGCGAATTTCTTGCAGACAAGGAGGCATGAAAATTCCCGCGGGAATTTTCAACACTCCCCGAACTCCGGTGCGTGTGGATTTTCCGTATTGTTTTCCTTCAAGGGGGTACTGGGGCTCGGCTGAGGTCTGACAACTTCCGGGGTCCCCCAGCAATTTTTTGCGTGCGTGACAGGAGCGGGATGGGGACGGGGAGACAGCTACTCGACAGTGTTGTCAATTTCATTTTAAAGTTGGCCCATATGCAGCCGTAATTTTCGACGCAGATTTTCCGCCATCATTTTCGAGGCAGATTTTTCCCTTCCAGCACATCCAGCCCATCCCGCCCCCGAGGGTCAGGCGTGCTCAATGCGGTTTGATTATGCATAGATGAAGTTGCCGCCCGTCCTCCAGGGGATGAAGCAGAACAGCTCGATGGGAAGGAGTCTATTAATAGCAAGGACAGGAACTTGAACTTGAGCAGCTCTCGAGTTACTTCGACGGTGGAGAAGAAAGGTGGAGTACCTTCAGACTCAATAAATTTAATGCAAATTACGAATTTGTGCCAAAAATTAAGTTAAATTATGCCAGAGACGAAGAAACACACAGAGCAAGGAATACCGCAGAATGTGCTGAGGCAACGCGCAGATAACTGCCACGAAGACAAAGCCGGGCCGGAAAGGAAAACAGCAATTTTTTGCGGCTCCCTCAAATTGAAAATGAAAAGTCAGAACTTGAAAATGATAATCAACGTCAACAAATTCAGGGAGGGACTAGGCACGGCTCGGCACGGCTCGGCACGAAGGCAGTATGTATAATGATCTAATAAATTTCATTACCGCAACACAAAGCGAGCTGGAAGAGCTGGAAAGCTGGCTTTTTATCTATTAGAGGGCCATGTTCGGGGCGTTCATTTATCCCGCATATTCGGGACAGGTAGAGAAACTGGTTTCTGCTTTGCTCACTTGAGAATCAAATTGGCGGCAACTCCGCCCCGGAAAATGGGGAAAAAGCAAGCAGGACGAAAGTCGCGTTTGCTCACTTCAAACTTGGGAAATTTGCTACTCGGAACTCTGTCATCGAGCCACGAACTTTGTGTGGACTTGCCAATACCCGTCCCTTGGCCCCGTCCTGCATATGTCAGCAGTTTTCCATCCCGTTTTTTGCGCTGCTGCTCTTGGCAAAGGATTCGAAGGCTTCCTCTTCCTCTCCGGCTTCCTGCAAATGTTTTGTATTCATTTTCGTTATTTGGTTTATTGCGGAAATTTGTAAATTTGCTAAAGGGGTTTTGTTGTCAGTGAAGTGGCTCAGGTAAAAATAGAATATTGATATTGTTATGGGTAGTGAGTGAGTTCTGGATGCTGGATGCTGTTGGCACTGCGGGATATTCAATTGAAATTTGGGGGAGTATTCAAATTTTGTGCGGTGATTGAAGGAAGCGCTCACCGAATGGGAATTGTGTCCGATTTGTGAAGATTTGATGGCGTTTTGTGCGCTGTGATCTACCCGATATAGGTTTATTAACAAATTGACAAACTCCCGGGGGAATAGTACATTACCTAGGCCCTTAAAGCCCGCTCTAAATTTATTTCCGCTTCAAATTCGAACCGCTAATTAACCGACAAACCGAACAAATAATCACTTCCTCCACGGAAAATCCCCAGACTATTTAGACAATTTGTTGTACTCCGGCACCGCCATTAGGTAGAGTTCATAAATACATGGGCAGGCCCCTGGACGCGGCTGGAGGCAATTACGAGTACCCCTGCTTCGAGGGTGGGCTCGAGCAGGCCATAAATAATGCCGCTTAATTGTTTTACAAAGCATAATTTTATCCTTTCGCAAATCCAGTGTTTTACAAACATTTTCAAAAAAATGAAAAAAGGAAGAGAAAGTATGAGGGAAATGGAAAATGGCGCCCTTTTCTTTTGCCGCACCAGCTTAAATATGAATTAATGGCCAATAAAGATAATCTCTTACACATTCGCGTACGCAGCGCATTAAAAGTTAAATTTATGCGGCACACACTCAGCCGGTTCGCGAACTTTTCTCAGAATCCGGCTCTGAGCTTGTATTTTTTTGCAACCCCTGAATATTTTAAACTTAAGTTATTAGGTTAAAAAATATTATACAACTTTTAGCGCTTCCGACTCCGGTGATTATTCGGCTTCCGTCTGATCAATAACTTCTAAGGACTGGCCTTCCTGCATCATTTACTGCATACTCAATGTTATTGCGTGTACGCAATGTGATACAAAAAGGACATGAAAAGGCCAGGCCGCTCATTAATATTTCATGTTCGAATGCGAATTATTCAAAACAATGCGGGGAACCCAAATGAACGCGAGGAGCATAGCCAAAATCTCGGACCGAGTCCGCAGTCCTCGAGTGCTTCGAGGGTGGCTTGGCTCAGCATCCCCATCCCGGATTCTCGGACAGACAGACTCTGGCTATGGGTCAGCGGAGATGACTTGGAAGTGGACTCGGGCCGTCGCTGTATCAATATTTGTGTTAATCTGTCATTTTTCGTCGTTTATGAATATTTGAGTTGGTCAGGAGGGGGTCATGAAATTTTCATGTGACTTGCGGATAGGTCCCCGCTCGAGTGTTTGCGGAAATGTGATGATTATTGGTAGAACAAATAGAGATCCGGGCCCTGCCACGTTTTATTTGGACAACCTGAAGGCGGAATTTCAGCCGAAGCAATATCAAACAGCAGAGACCACTTATTAATTTCCTCTGGCCGAGATGCTGTCACTGCTTGCCATTCCCGGGGAGGACCGCACTTACTTATGACAATTTGCCTATCTCAATTCCCATTCCCAGATAACGGCCCATCTAAAAACCAAATGCCACATTAAAATATTTTACACATTCATTTTCTTGACCAGACAAAAAGTCGTGGCGGCCAACGCAGAAATAGAACATGAAAAATGGGACAGAGAGCCGGCAAAAGTAGTTCCCCCATCGAAATATTTATTATATTTGCCAAATGGAGTGTGCAGAGGCCCCTCGAGTGTGGGTGGCGTTCGTCTCAGATTATTTAGTTTGTTTGGGGCGCAATGAAAAGGGTTAAGCGGGAATATAAACAAAGGCAAGAAGACACCAATTTGCATATTTTTAATATTTCTCTTTCAGCCGGAGAAGGACAATCGCCGAATAAATTTATGTTCATGCGTAGGAAACACTTAACTAAATTACATTCGAGTGGATCCGAGGGTCTGCAGGGTTTTTCCAGTCTCTTCAGATTTCATTTTTCTTATTTTGCACAGATATAGGTAAAATATAAATGAACTTATTTACTTTTGTACTTATTTTCGGAATAAAGAGCATCGTCAGGGGAGAGATATCTCCATTCACGTAAGTAAGAACCTCAAAGCACTTTCAAAAGCTTACCAAACATTTTATTGCGATTAATACTTTTTCAAACAAGCCCCTTTTTTATCATCAACTGCTGATCAATTTGCTTATAAAATCATCCAGTTACGCTTTTCACGCTTGATTATGGTCAGCATAAATATTGGCCGAAATAATATTTGAGCTGAAAAAACAGTGCTCATATATGTATATACATATGCATGCGAAATTGAACCATTTAAATTTAAATAGTTGTATGCTGATATTTCGCAGCCTAATAAATCCCGCAGAGATGAATGCATAAGCGGGCCAATATGCAAAATTGATTTCGCAACAATTATAAAGCGCATCGTCAACAATCCAGAACACTTAAATATTTAAGCATTTTTTGCAGCCCCTGCTTTTTCAGAGCGAGCCAACTGTCGCCATCGGAATTGTCATGGTACTTCCATTCACTGGCAGTTTTTGTGGGCAATAAACAAAAATTATTATGCTCAAATAAGCGTAAATACGGCGGGGAAAAGGGCTTGCATTGTTGCCAAAAAGTGTTTGAGTGACGATGATGAAAAATGCACCAAGGCAGCGTCACCGCCGCAGACTCGTATTATGGGGAAAATGAAATGAAACGGAAGTTGCGAGCTCTGAACACGTTTTATTGGCACACTCGCACACACACACACCGAGACTCCCAGCTGATTTGACAACAAATCTGAATCCACACACACAAGCCGGATAAAAAATAGAGGAGCGGAGCGCGTCGTTCGAGTAAAAACGATGCAATGAATTTTTATAACCGCCAAACGGCGAGCAGGCAAATGAAATCAATCGAATCGAATGCAGTCAACAGCGCCACAATTGAAATGGAAAATGTTATAAATCGAATGCGGCGAGGTGAGCGGAGCGGCGAGGGTGGGAAAAACCAAGGGAAAATCCGTGAGTGGCGGGGTGCAGTGTCGCTGCCATGGCCGCTCCCTGACGCCAATCGTTTAGCGGCTTTTGTCTGTGATTTTTATTGTTGTGCAAACTTTGCGCCCTCCTCCGTTTTACGGCTTGTCAACACTGAAAACTCAACTCAACTCAACTCAGCTCGACTCGACTCGCGGAGTGCTAATTAAGAAGACCTGATTAATGACGCGCACTACGATTTGACTACGAGCTTTGTGGCCATTCCCGAGTCCTGGCCAGAGCCGGAGCCAGAACCAGAGCCCCATCAATCATCAATCATGCATTATGCCTGGCAGCGTCACAAACTGAACTTGTAATTTGATTAGTGCTAGTTACCCGATACTCGATATTCCCTGTCAGCCGTCAGCCGTCGGCGGGGCGTCTTAATTCAATTTATCAATTCATTAGAGAGTGTCGCCGCTCGCTTGCGTCATCCGTAATCAAGTAGATTTTTTAATGGCAACTTAATGCATAATCATTAAGTCGCCGTTGCTGCCACTCCAGGCTCCCCTATTTCGGCCAGCTGCTCCTGTGGCCAATATAAATTCCCGTTCGCCGCAGAGCAGCAATCATTTTTATGCCTACGCGCCACTCGAATGTTCACTGTCCACTGAGGCTGGACATAAATATTGGGTCGTTTTTTTAGAAAGCTATCATTAAAAAAAAAGGCGAGAGTTTTATGGGATATAATTTCTCAGAGAGAAATAACCCCCGAGCAAAGAGTACAGAATTCTCAATGGAACGGAGCTGCATAAGTTTCATGTGCCTGAATTTCTCGCTTACCACATGCTGAACTGGGTATGCATCTGTAACACTGTTCTGGTACCTGAATCTTTCGCTTACCGTGTGCTGAATTGGGTATGCATCCCTAAGCTCAACCCTGTTACACATAGAATTCGTTCAACACATGAAGCAGAAGTATTAAACTTTATTAATAAATGGTTTAATATCGAAAAATAAAAAATAAAGGAAATTTAAATGATAAAAATAATAATGTTTAAAGTTCATCCTCAAATGATCTACTCTAATAAGCATTCTAATATATGTAGAATTTTCTTTATTGAGTAACACTATCAAATGTATTGTACATAATAATAAAAATTAATTGTATCTTAATGTAAATATATTATATATTCTACTCTGACTCTTTACGACTCTCCTCAGCTTATTGTTAAATGTTCTCTTTCTCTACCGAAACTGAGATATACTAGACCAATAACACGAATAATCCTAAACACAAACTCAAATTCCACATATGAATATTTTCCTTTTTTTCTCACCAAGTTCTCCTGTAACTAAGCCCAGTACAACTACGCTCGAGTTTATTTTCTCTGTATCCGCTTCTAGGAAATGTCCGAAAAAGGGGACCATATTCAAAGTCACATAATTTTCCAATCAATTAGCTTTTGTATTGACTTTTGCCGGCAGCAACAGCCCGGCCGACGGCCCCCGAAACCTCAATTTGTATTTCGGGGCCAAACACGAGATTCCTGCCTCGAAACAACCCATTGACAGCTCAATGGAAGTGGAGGAGCAGGACCACATTTGACCGGTGAACCTCAGTCAGGATGCAGTGACTTGCGACCCCTGGCCAGCCCTTTTCCATTTGAATACACCGAGTGTTAAGGCGGCTGCGGAAACGAGTCCTGAGTCCTGGACAGCACTAAACTAACTGACACCAAACTACTGTATGGAGACGCAGCGTTACTAATTAATACAAGCAACTTGGGCCAATTAATTAGTACTCGGCCGGGCCAGGTGAACTTTAAGCCAAACATGACACGTGAAGAGACCAGCGCCAAGGTTTTGGCACTCGCATAGAAATACGTATATTTTCGGTCGGCTATAATTGGCCTTCGGTTCGGTTTTATCAGCCCCGTGCGGGTGGCAATTTATGGCCGGACCCCGTGACATTTGAGCCCACATCCTTCGTCAGGAGGAGAGCTCTGCGGAGAGCACATGGCATTGGCCTTAGGAGGCCGTGGCCGTCGCGATGACATTTTAAAGTCGCCTTTAATAAGCTTTAACGAGCGCCATCCGCACTCGACTTGTCCCCTCCGGCGGAAAAGCGAAATGCGAAAAGCGAACGCGAATGCGAACGCGAGCCTCAAGCGTATTGAATGACAGCGTTCAGAAAGCCAAATTGGAGGGCGATCGGTTGACAAAGCTGCAAAAGTCGCACCAAGGACTCGACTCGGACACCTGCGAAGGTGGGGTCGTGCTCGGACTCGGACTCGGACCCAGGGAGCGACCTCGGCTCCGAATCAAGGTCCACCTCCGACTGCCATCAGCTTAATTAAGCGGCCAGGCCATCTACGTGTTTGCCGCTATTCTTTTGTGTGTGCGTCCGCCTGTGTGTCGTGTCGGTGCTCTTGCTCGTAGTTTAGTTTACCGCAATTACAGCAATTAACACTAAGCAATTAAAAGCAACAACAATGCAAATTACGTGCAACATGCAAGTGCTCAGCGAACCAACAACAGCAAGCACTACAGAGAAAAAACTAATCGGATGGGGCAGAAGTAGCGACCGTCGAGATACTCTGGAAATGCAAGTTGGAGGGAGGAAAAAACAGGAATACTTTAACTTAATATCTGTGGGGAAAACACTATTAAATGTATAAATCATTGTATAGGAATTTTTGCATTATTGCTAATAAAAATAAATTAATCATAGATCTGCTAAGAAAATTTGGTTCTCTATCGTGTAAAACCTTGACGGGGACCCAGACGCCCTGTCAGAAAGAACAGCTGATTTCCGATAGCCTAGTAGAAAGAAGAAGAGACTTACAGCTGTTTTGCGTGGGTAAGAAAGCTACCTATGGCTTCGCCTTACAGCACAGTTCGGTGCCTAACAGCAATAATCGATAGTTAACAGCACACTTAACAGCGCTATGTTATTCTTTCACGGTCAGATACATTTTGGGAGGCTAGAAAACCAATTTACTTTACGATAAGTATATTTATCTGGTTTATTATATTAATTTTTTTCGGACGGATAGCTATCAGGCACTTTGACAGTGAGAGCAGAAACATTCAGTGTAACTCTGTGTGTGCCAGCAGAGGTCGGACAGAGAAGTTTGCTAGCTCAAGAGTCAGGGCTGCCTTAAATCTCGGTCGAAATAAGACAAATTAATTCACATCAAGCAGTGCTCGTCGTTAGGCATTCCGCAGGGTATCAAAGCAAATAAACAGCTGGAAATGTTTGGCTACAGCAGAGCGACAGCCTCCGGCCCTGGCGGAAATAGTTGTATGCAGTTTTAAATTTGCGCCCGAGGAGACAGACGCCGCGCGTGGAGGGAGCGGCTCTCTGGAGGGGCAAAGGAACAGCGGCTGACCCAAGGCAGGTGAGCTAAGCTGAGGTGGGCTGAGGTGAGGCAGGGTGGGGTGAGATTGGAACGGCGGATCAGTCGAGGCCATGGCGTTGGCTGCGTTAAATGAAGACCACAAAATGCAGCGCTGCACTGCTCTAATTAACTTAAACCCAGACACTGGCAAACAGAGGCCAACACACACTCGTGCATGCCGGTGTACGTGCTCGTGGCTCAATAATTAACTAACTGGCAATATGCAACGGGCTCAAACAACTCCCACCCTGCAAGGACACCCACCCACGTCCCTGGCAGCCACTCCCTCCGGAGCAGGAGCAGGAGCAGTGTCCTCACACTTTGTTTACAGGCAAGGACTTCAAATGGCATTGCACTTGAACTATTTCTGCATATTTTATTTTAAAATTCCCAGATTGGAGATTGTTTGCCTCTCTGTGCGCCGGCAATTTGTTGGTGAGCAAGCAAATTGAATTAAATTTAAACAATTTCATTTTATTTTCGGAGTGTCCGAGAGCAAGTTGTTCCAGGCAAACTTGAGCGGAGACAACTCAGTCATGTTCCTGTCGGCACTGCCTTTGGTAATTTTAATTGCCAGCCCGCCCAATCCATTTTCAGTTCCAGGTCCAGTACCCGTTCGGTCTTCAAGTCCAAAAGTGGCAGCCAAACATTTTGCTCAAACTGTGTGAAACATTCTCTAAATTATTTCTGGGGTTAGACAACAGTCGAAATGAATAAATATGTATATGATTTCGTACACTCAGCAAATGAGTGTTTAATACATAAGGTAGCTAAGCTCATCAGGTAGCTGTCACTAATGAAGTACATTTAATGTAAAAACTGTATCGATTTATTGAATTCTTTTTCTCTATCCTCTGTACCCCCAGTCTAAATTGAGCTCCTGAGTACGTTGTTACTCCGGCCTACAAAACGAGAAAATATGTTGGGGAAATGAGTCCCTCCAACCGAATCAAGGCGAGAAGGTGCAAAATGAGCTTAAAAATCTATAAATATATTTGATAGACTTAAACTGTTGGAAGTATTTCTTCAGACTGTAAAAGGAAAGGGAATTAAGAGTGGTTCAAATCTTCAAAGCACCTGTAGCGAATAAATCAGATCTTAATTTAAATGGATACGTTATTCTAAAATCAGCTGACAGAATGATCTAGCCGAAAATATTTCACAAGGATAATATAGTATAATATATATAATAATATAATATGTATCACACTGTTCGACTTCGTACAGAAAGGTCAGTATAACCCCATCATGTTAGATATTAACTAACCAGATAAATGCATATTTTTACAGAATGCAGGACAGAAAACTGAAGTGCGGATGGTAAGATATACTCCATTTGAAGCTCATGGAGAACACAAAAAAAAAAACAAATCCCGAAGCAAGCCCAGAATTTCCTAAAATCTTATTCAAATTTACACCAAAAAGAAGAAGTCCTTTTTTCCTGGTGTAGTCTCAATTTATACGCGAAAAGCTAACGAGCTAAAAATATTCAAGAATCCGATTAAATACGAACAAAAGTAAACCGTTTGTTTTGGCTTCCAATGGCAAATGTATTCAGCTTATTTTATATATTGCAAATATTTGAAATCTATTCAGAGTTGTGTTCAGTAGCATCTGCATAATACCCGTGTATTAGTGGATTTACCGCCATAAAAACCGGTCGAAACGTGAGCGGGCATAAAAAAGGACGTTGCCACAATATGACAATCCATTGAATGACCATGGATCTGCCTCATATCACAAACAATAAACAGCCACAAACGCCAACAACAATGGAACATAAAAATGCACAAAGCAAAAGAACAAAAAATGAATGAAAATAAAAAGGAAAACTAAAACAATGTCACGGAGGGGGGAGCCGTCGGAGAATGGAAAAGAGTTGGCCAAAAAATATAAATCGCCTGCCAGCTAAGCAAAATGTCAGAGCCATAAATATCATAAAAAATATATTATCAAGCGACCATGATTTCAAAATGGGAAGGAGCCTCTGGTGTACACGCAACATCCGTATATATCCGGACATACATATGTATCCGGGATGGGTAGATACTATAGAGTCGTGGTTGGTTTGGCTACAAATTGTGTGTTAACAGACACTCGAAGCCACTGCAGGCGGGTGAAAAAATATTTTAATACGTGCAATAAAATTAGAACAAAATACGCACTAAAGCTAAATTGAAAAGAAAATCGTTATGGTTGACACAAACTGATGCCCATAACCAAATAAAGCCGAAGCCGGGCAAACCGAAAGCGATTCGAGCGCGTTAAGCAAAACGCGTTTTAGTGGCGGCCCCAACCAAAACTACACTCTCACACACACACAGCCATACATATGTAATCGGAAAGCCGAGAAAACTCCGGCAAAAACACATTTTATATGCTTGTTGTTGGCTTGCTAACTTTGGAACAATTTTCGTATTTTTTATGCGAGATTTTCCCCCGCTGCTTTTCATTCCTTTCCTTCTCCTTCTCCTTTTTTTTTTATATTTTCCATGCGAGTTAGGGGAGAAAACTTCTTGGGTTTCCAATAATTTGTTGTAGCGAACTTGTTTTGCATGTGTGTGCTGCGAGTGCGAGTGCGAGTGTTGTTAGCCGCTCTACATATATCAAAGAGCGGCAAAAACGAGGCGGGCAAGGAAAACTCTAACAATACGGCGGGACGGAAAAAAAGGGAAAAATCCTAAGCATTTTCCCAGCAGTAGCAGCAGTTTGTAAAATATATTTTTATTGCTATTGCACACATACACACAATACACACAGTACACACAATGCGGCAGGACCAGCGACTCCTTTGGCTGGCCGACGCTTTGCCATTGACTTCTTCTCGCTATTAAAGCGCTAACAAAAACCAACAACAAGCACTGCGGAAATAGCGGAGCTGTAGCATGCTTTTTGTCATATTTCACCGCGCGGAGCAGGAGCAGGAGAGCTAGAAGAGGAAGCAGCAGCAGGAGCGGCTGGATCAGGACACGCATGTTGCGTACGAGGATGCGAACACTTCATAAAAAACACTTTCATTACAACTACAACGGCACAGTGGTCATATATTGGAGAATATAACATTTACTTTAATTTGTGCATATTAAATCGGTGTATGTATATATTCCATACGGATTTATATGTCCTTGCTAATACCAAACAGCAAACCGGGTTCAGCTTATAGCGAATTTAAAATTATTAATCTTTTTATAGATAGCTTGGGCCTTGTAGTTACAGTAGCGTTGAAATGACAGAGAATAATATAATGTAGTAATAAAGAATAATGTGGTAAATAACAACTTAATTTGCTAAAAACCTTCCCATTTTTTAACAAACACTTCTAATATAAATGATCTGACAAATTGATGATAGCTCGAATATTTTTGAAATTAATCCCATGATACTACTTAATGGGAATCCTGTAAGCTTGGTCAAAGTCTTACAATTTAAAAATGTTCTCTTTTTTAAAGTTAAATAAACAAAACGTTCACAGCTTGTACTTTTCTCTAGATTATCAAGCCTAAGCCTCGGTATCCTCTCTAGGTACCCCCATTTTGTGGGTCCTGGCCCATGGTGCGTCATCTGTTTGGTTCGGTTCGGGCCGGACTACTTACTACTTCGGCCAGCATTATTTCATGTGCAAAGTCGCTGCGTGTTGTGTTTGCTATTAAAAATGTCAGCCGGCGAGAGAGTGTGTGTTCGAGTGAGTGTACGCTGCAGCTGTAAAACGGACACACACGCATGTGTGTGGGTGGAAACACGCTTTTAACACCGAAATGAACTTGTTCGCCATGTTTATGAGCTGATAAAAAACAGTTGACCAACATTTGTGGAAGTGGAAATTGACTTTAACGGAGAGGGGGGTAAATTAAGGATATTTTGGGGGAGCGGGCGGGAAATAGTGGAACAGCTCAGTGTCTAAGTTTCGGGCGGGGACTTCCCCAAGGAACACTTTGACTTGGCCTACTTACAGTTGCCAGTTAACATTGCCTTACAGAGCCATAAAAAAGCTCAACTCGAGCAGTGAGTCTGGTAATTTGGCACACTTTTTGGTCAGATCCAGCTCTCTTACCAAAGAGAACACGGCTGTAAGCTAGAACGCTCTGTAAGCCCGCCTAACAAATTGTTTATTAACCTATGTGAATAGGTAATAAATATTATAGTCGAAATATTTAATTTTTAAAGAAACTAAAATGTTGTGGGTAAGCTACGAATATCGCTGTTGACGAATTAACCTCAGTTCTTGGTTTTTAGTGCACCTGCACTGATTGATGTTGGTATCAGCAAACAGGCAACAGGTTGGTTTCTGATTGATGTTCGAGTTCTGCTAATGGAATGGTGCCACAGGCATGCAGTTAATTTAAATCGTATTTATTAGGTAGATATTTTAAGTAAAGTTTAGTTAAAAAAAAATAGCCACACTTAAGTCATGAAAATAATAGTCAAGAACTACAGATTTACCAACTTGATAGTGGGTTTCTAAACTTCTCTGAAATAAATATAAACAACTGTATTTATAAAGCTCTATCAACTTCCTTGCAGATCTTTTGTTACTTCAGAATTAAGCAGTAACTTTTAAATTCGCGCTTTGACTAAGCAGATGTAAAATTTAGAACATTTATCAGCTGATTTTTAGCACAAGCTGCGCCACAGAGAGATTGAGAGAGAGAGAGAGAGTCCCGAGAGACTCGACGAGAGAAGCCGAGAGAGCCAGGCAGAGAATTGCCGCAGGCTAATTTGAAATGTAAACAAGATTACCCGATGCCATAAACCATCTGCAGCACAGATAATGTCGTATGCAGTGGGGCATGTATGAGGAGAATAAACGACTGAGGTCCAGCTATGCTTGGGTTGTGTTTTTCCCATTTCAGATGGATGTTCCCTGCGAACGGGCTGCAGGAACTGCCCCCGAAAGGCTGCTATAAATCCGTAAGCCGCTCTAACAGAGCCCTGTTATCGCACAGCATCCGCACACAGAGCCGCTTCGGACGCCTCGGCCTCGTCGTGTGCCTAGAGACGCTCTCTCCCGCGCTCGGCCCAGTCTCGCTCATTGGGCGGCCGAGAGCGACTTCCGCTCGGCTCTCGTCGCCGAGCTCGGCACGGATGCTGCCGAGTGGCGCAGCCTCTCGGTTCCAGCGTGTGTACCATAAAAATCGGTTCAGTGAGAGTTTGCGATCCCGCGGGTACGGTCGGAACTAACGGGACTTCAACGGCGTGACGCGAACAGTGCGAATTGTTATCCGGCTGTCGGAGCCAGAATCTGCGGAAATCGGAACAACTCGGTTCGGTGCCAGTGTGCGTAAAGCCAATAATGTAAAAATCAAGCCAGAGCCAAGAGATAATGCCAAACAGATTAGTGGAAAGTGCGTTTAGAGTCGCGTCCATCGAACCAAGCCAACGTAAGCAGCTACCCATTGTGGCTCCTCTTTCAGTTGTTTGTTGCCGTTGCTGTCTAGATCTGACTTTGCTGATCCGACTGCAGTGCCCCGGTGGCCCTCAATGAAAATCATTTCCATTGAAGAGCGCCCGTCGCCGTTCTCGTTTGGATTATTTCGCCAGCTAAGCGGGGGTGCGTCCATTTCTCTATTTCTCCAGCTATATGTGTGCCATATAGCCGAGAGTGCCTTGGTTTGCTTTGCCGTATAGCCGGCAGATAAAACGATTTGCCCGCTCAGCCGCTCAGCGTTTTTTTCGGGTTCTTCGGAATAGATTTTCGCAGCTTTGTTGCTCTATTCGAGCGGCCCGTTCAAATTGTTATTGTCGAGCGCTTTAGTTATTTATATGACTAGTTTTTGCTGGCATTCGTATTCGCATTCGCATTTGCAATGCAATGCTCTTGTGGCGGCCATCATATTTCACGGCACTCGTACATAAGTGCAAAATTGCTGGCCTTTGACGGCCATTAAGGCCCAGTACGGGCACAAAGACCAGTGAAATGCGAGCCATAAACTAATAGATAAATAAATCCCACACCCTCGCCGTTTAAATTGCTAAATTGCTGAAGTGTGCGTGTAATGAAATTACACAGATGAATGCCACTTGAAAGGCAAAACGGCTCTGAGGCCTTTGATGGTGCGAAGTGAATGTGCACGATAAGCTGCAGGGAAAAACATTGACGAACTTTACGACTGATTAAGACGAGTGCTCTGCGATATGAAAATTGGTTTAAGGAGGTGTGAATCTCTAAAGTCCCGACCTGTCAGATTGACTGTAATGAGTAATCACATCACCACATCAAAATTAAATGTAATTGAATGGGATTCGGAAACCACATCCGGAGAGGCTGGCCGACACTTTTGTTTTTATGCTGGCGATAAATAATAGCATTAAATTAACTACTAATTCGTTTAGGAAAAAGCGAAGAGTAGCAAACTAAGAGTGCAGTGTTAATGATTTACTTCAATTAAAGTTTCCTTAAATAGTTACTTGCGATTTATATATTAAATTGAATCATACAAGAATTACCATTTTAAATAACAAATCAATGTTTAATTTTCCAACATTCTTTTAGTTTAAATATAGAAGTTGTCATTATTGATCGAATTTAATTTTAATATTAATATTAAATAAATGAGAGCACACTTAATATTAATGGCACTTTGATATTTATAATTTTTATCTGAGCCATTCTCGTAAACATGTGTTCGATTTCCACCAGAGATCATTGTGTCACTTGAAACCTAATCCCGACTGCTCCCAATTTGGACCCAATCAAAATTGCTGTGCAGACCATTAATTGCAAATTCTGACACAAATTCGACAGACAGACCAGCAGGCCATTGCAGAGAACAATGACCACACGATTTGGCGACAAAAGCAATTTATAAACGACACACGATACAACATAAACAATATTATTGGGGACGCCGAGAACAAAGTGCATCAATTCGGCATGGAAATGCGAGTGGAAGTGAATTTTAATATGCAATTAACTCTGCGGACAGCCGGAGACCGAGCGTTTATTTGCATAACAAAACGCTCATCACCCGGACTCGGCCGTGGAGTGAGCCCTCCTTCGAGATTGGGTGTGAAGGCCATGCCAGTGGGGCCAGCTTAGTGCCGGCATGCAAACAAGCTGGCAGGCTCACCCAAGTATGCAGCACAATTAGCAGCCCCGAGGATGGGAACAGCTGCTGGGGCGATGATGACGTTGATGATGTTGATGATGGCGCCAAGTGTTGAACGCTCTGATTGCTGCCCAGCTACTCACCCCCTCGCTCAGGCTCCGGCTCGGGCTCGGGCACACACACACTGCCAGTGGCGGCCATTAGAATTTTTAGTATTCATAAAATTGCACTTGAACCCTTGCGAAACGAGGCAGCCATGCATGGCTTTTTATAGGCTCACTTAGCGCACATAAACCGCGAAAAAAAATGGCAGGCAGGCAGGTAGAGTTGCAGAGTATCCTGCTCAAGGGCCCTCCTTGGTGCACACACAGCCGTGCACTTGTAGATGCCATAATAATATTGTAACTTTGCACTTCAAATTGCATTTTAATGCAAACACACTTCATTACATTACAAAATAAAGAGAGCAAGTGGAGGGTGAGCGAGTGTGAGGGGGAAGGCAAACTTGCATGCCGGAAATGGAAAAACGTCGACACACTTTGCTGCAGCTGCAGCCGGAAAACTCACCGACACACAGACCCCACACACCCACACCGCACCGCACACCCAGATACTCACACAAGTTTGTAAATTGAAGTGCATGTCGATCGTAGGTGGATGCCTCAATGGCGAATCTGGCACAATGTGCCCATCGAGGTTACGTATACGCAGCGTAGTCCCTGGAAAACCCTTCACCTTCGGCCCTCGGCCCTCGTGTTGCATTAGCTAATGTGACTCACATTTTATTGGGAACGCTTTTTATTGGCTGCACACAAGTTTGCCTCCTTGCATAACCCATTCAGTAAACTGATTTGCAAAGTTTGGCCGGGGCCCGGGCCCGGGTCCGAGTAAATGGATTTTGAGTGGCTCATATTTAATTTAAGGCCGACTCCAATGCCGAATGTGTGCCACACATTAAAGCCCGATGCCTTGATCAAATTCGGTTTAGGTCCTCGATTTGCAATGTAAATTTAATTAACTCCACTCAGGCATTTGTTTCGCATACGTTTTAATTAAAGCTTTTATTTCTCGATTCAATTAAAGCTTAGCGCGTATCCGAACTGCACCTCGAATGTTTGGATATTTCTCGATTAGATTTTCAAACGCAACCGCCCGAATTTTATTTTGCACTCTGCCGGGGGACTTCGTTATGAAATGCATTTCCTCCTCCCTTATTCCGGCTCTATTGACAAACGATTTACAAATATTTTCACTTTATCGGAATGGAAATCCATTTGCAGGCGCTGCTCGCTCGCTGTAAATACATTTAGACAGATTTATTAACGCCGCTTAAAAAACATGATTAAGTGGGCACTCCGCCACCTGTCAGCTGCGGTTGCGGGGCCACAGTTGTCCGAATAGTTTATTTCAGTTTATACACCACCACCGGCCTAAAAGATAAATAAAAACTTTGGGGCGTCGGCAGCCGACGGAGAGCTAAAATAAAATTAGTGCAGCCGGCTAAAAGCATTGGGTCCTGTAATGTTGTCGATAAAATCCTTGCTAGGGCAAGTCAATATATCATAAAAGCACGTCGCACCGAAGCCTCAATTCTGCGGCTCAGCGTACACACTCTAAGTGCAGAGAAAAAAAAAATATATATTTTACAGACAGCATTTGTTTATAAAAGAATGATTTTACTTGTACTCGCTAAGTAAATATTTTTAGCTGGCTCGGATAAAGGTATTCTTTCCTAACATTATTAGGGTTTTTCCTTGAAAATTGATTTTCAGCTAAACATATTTGTATTTAAATTTTTAAGTCATTATTCCTTAAGTATTTTTACTTTTGTTTCTTCATAAAAATTAATCTTCTTTTATAAATACTAATTAAACATAACTTGTTCGCAAATCAATCATTTATTAAATAGTATATGTTAACAATTTTAATTAAATCTGTGAGTAGATCTTGTAAATATATCTGGTGACATTACGGACACATTTAAAATGTCAACATTGTTTCAGCATATTTTGGCTCCTCCAAGAGCTAGGATTCTTTCTTAAATTATAATTCTTTGCAGTGAGTCTGTCGTGATATATTTGAGCCAGTGGAGTATGTAGTCTAGAAACATGAGCGTATACAGTTTCCGATTTCCGCTTTCCTGTTTATCGTTTATTGGGTTTTCGCAACGTAAAAGTAAAAGCACTGCCAGACCGAGCCCGGGACGAGGAAAAAACAAGAAATCCGAAGAGAAATTTGCACTCGTTAGCTCTTCAGCGGGAAGCTTCAGCTTCTGCCATCAGCGTCATATTGAACTTTGATGCTGGCACGTTCCTTCGGCCTTTTGTGCCCCGGACTCCCCGCTCCCCGCTCCCCGCTTAAAGATCTCCACGCGCGGATACTTTGGCACATGTTTCACCAGGCTGCCATCCATTCCACATCCACATCCATTTCCACTACCGCTGCCATCTCCTTGGAGCGTCCTTTGCCAGTTGGTCGTGTGTTGTTAGTCATTTATATGGGCCACATAAATTATAACAAATATGTACGCAGGCGGCATTCGAAATGATTTCTCACTGTTCGCGCGCTCCGGGCTGCGAGTTATAAATAATCTTTAATTAAAAGGGCCTCGCAGCGGAAGACAGAAATATGTTTTAAAATATTGAGGTGTACGTGCTGTCGTGCGGTTGACAAAATGGCTAAATGCGATGTGATTTGTAGCTGTCGCTCCAAGACATCGCACTCGCACACTCTATTGTCGGGCCGGGCTTTAATTGGTCCAAAGTTACTGCATTTGATTGTGTAATTCGATTTGATTTTACAGCGCGAATTAACAATTGCAGGCGCATAAATAACGCTCATTTAAAATTGCCATAAATATTAAAACAAACAAATTAACCCAATAAAATTTGTAAAAATCACATAAATTACATTTGCATGTTTGTGCGTCGGTGAGAGTGACACTGTGAGTGTGTGTTTGCCCTGGGAAAGTGCAATGAATTTGCTTACAAATTTGCCAAACCGAAAATAAAGGCAATTAAATGAATTTCCCACAGAGCATCGGCAACAGCAACAGCAACGGCAACGGCAACAAACTGCAATTACCCAAAATGGCTGGGAATTGTATTTTATTTTGTTTTACTTGCCTTTGTTTTACTTTATTTATTGACATGTCAACAAATTTTGCTGACTCTGCCTCTCTCTCTCTCGCTCTCTCCCTCTGTCTCTACCAACCTGGTCTCACTCTCTAGCAGCCATTGCGAACAATTTAAATCAAATTCATGCATTAATAATTCCCGCGAAAGAACAAGTACGTACGACCAACGCAAAATGCGCGCAGTGCCAAGTGTAAAAGAGTGCTGAGCCGGAAAGTAGGCAACGTCGGTCGCGCCAGGATCCAGGATCCCTGCAGTCACTGCCCCCACACACCAGCACACCGCATACCTCGTCCATACACACACTCGCCTGCCAGTTCGAGGGCCGGGCCACCATGAGCATGAGCCGGCCCTGCAGCCGCTCGCCGCTCGTCCTGCCGCTGTGCCTGCTCGTCGTCCTGTCCGCGCTGAATGGCCAAGCGGCGGCGGCGTCCCGCGTCCGCGTCAGCTCTTCGACGACAATGACGCGCAACATCGAGGAGGAGAACGGTAAGTGCAGATCTGCATTCGATATCTTTTGCAGGCATATATCTCCGATTTTTTACCATGCGCTGAAATCGATTGTGCCAGGCGGGAAGTGTCCCTTCAAATATTTAATCTGCTTTTTCCGAGGCGGGCACTGAGAAAAAGTATAAAAAATTATAAATTTAAATTGTTTGTTCTGAAATATTTAATAAAAAACTTATAGAGGTTCTATTTCCAAAATATTAAATCATAAGAAGTACGAAGGCTTGAACATCGACATTTAATTAAGTTTCCGAAGAAATGCTTAGCTTTTAAATGATTTTATTTTGAGATCCTACATTCAATTAAAAACACTTTTTCCATAAAAATATGGGACACAGGTTTATTATTTATTCACACATATTTAGTAATCTTATTGAGTACTATTTAACTCACAATTGGATAATTATCTACGATCAATGATTGATTTGAATTTCAATACGTTGATTACAATCAATTATAAAAATTCGATTAATATATTCCACGACGTAGTAGGGCAAAGTTTTTATTACTCAATTATTAATCTTTTTATAATGATAGATATAAAGATTTCAATAGATATCCTACTATTAATGATTGAGTTTATATTTCTTATGATTTCCGTCGATTACTTATATAGAGACTAGCTTAAGACCTCCAAGCTATATCTAAATCTTAGTTCGACTGCACATTTTACATTGCAGCCGATCAAAATATAAATAAATAAATTTAAAAAATCTTAAAGAGAGAGATTTTAATCTAATAGAACCTTTTAGTACAACGATTATTCCATTACTGATTATTTAAAATGGTGCTTTTAATAAATAGTTCTAACACTTAACGAGCACTCTTCCATGGTCATATCGAATTTCCCTCTGTGCTTAAAAGTTAATTTAAAATGAAAAGTTTGCCTGCCATTAGGCAACTCTATGTATGCGTGAGCTCGGCTCGGTGTGAGTGTGTGTGCTCATGCGAGTGTGTGCGTGTGCCTGACGCAACTTTTATTCAATCAACATAAAGTTTATTGTGTGTAAAGAAATTGCGTTTGCGTTTGCCTTTGTGGGCTGACAAAGAGAGGCTTTTGTCGCTGCATTATTGAGTAAATGAAATTTTCGGTTTTATGCGTGCAAATTATGCCAAATTGTTATGGATTTGAAATTGATTTCACGAGGCGAGGCGATGTGGGATGTGGGCGAGTGCTCTCGAAAATCCTTCTAATCGCCGCCACTGGCGGCTGAATTGTGGTCCGAAGATGGCGAGAACTTTCTCCGGGCCATCACTTTCGTTCGGCAAATAATAAAATGTTGCTAATAAATAAGCCCCAGGCAGTGGCTTCGGTTCAAGTGAAAGCCGAGCGGCGGTGAAAGCCACAGAAGAAGAACGAAACAAACTTGGCAAAGTTTTCGGCCATCGAAAAGTTTCCCAACCAGATTGGACATTTGGGCCAAATCAGCCTGTCAGCGGCACGAAAAGAGTGCTCAGGTCTGGAAATAGTTATCTATTAGCTGGTTCCGTTTCCATCTCAATTAACCCGCAACGATCCGCCAGATCGCGCATACGCCGTGTGGGCGGACTCTGTCGCATGAGTAACTTGGCTTGTTTGAACAATCACTGGAGCCGAGGAACTCCTTGGCCAAGTCAAACAACGGGCCAGGGACTGCAGCGGTCCAACGCCTGGGGTCCTTGGTCCTGGCTGCATATTGTTCCACTTGCCTGCTCGGCCTTTTGATGCCAAAGTTTCCTCCTGACGCAAATTGCTTGTGTGCGCATGTGGGGGTCTTCATAAATTCTGATTTTATATGTTTTCAATTGAATTTCGTTGTTGCGCCCAGCCAGCCAGCCGAAACTTTTTACTTTGGCATTTTAATGTTTTCCAAGTTAACTTGGCCACACGCCGCCACTTCCATCTCCATCTCCACCTCCACTTGCACTGCCTCTGGAGTAGTTCCGGCCGCTTGCCGGCTAAGCCGGCTAGGAAAAGTATTTATCGCATTTCTGCGAAAACAACCTACTCAACATTTTGGGCCAAAACTTGGAAATTATGTTTGGCTTGCCGCTTTGCTCCGATTCGCTGTTGTCTGTTTTGGGCAAAAGTTTCCCAGTGGCTCAGTTCGGTTCAGTTCAGTTGTTGCCGCAGCGCAGCTCTATAAATGCTTATTTAGAGGCATATCTGATGAGTTAAGTTTCGGCCCAAAACACTGTAAACTTCGATTCAGATGTCTATATCTAAGCTGGTGTTTGCGAACTTTCGCAAAGGATTTAACGCCAGATTTACAGGATCTTCAGCCTGACAAGTCGGCTGAGCCCGGCAGCCTCTGTGCGGCTGGTAACTGGTTTGTTCCTCGACCACGCACTGGATGAAGTTGTTTCCTCAGATTTCCAAGAGCGCAAAGTTGTGCCTCTGAGAAGTTTTCAATTATGCTGGTTGTGGCAAATCTTCGGCAAACTACAAAATATTCCACACACAGTTTGGCAGCTTGATTGATTTTCATTTGCAATTGTTGATTGGATGCTCTTCAAGTGCATATATTCTATCTAGTTTCGAAGGTTTCCTCCTAAATTCATTTAAAAATATGGTATTATGCAGATGACCTTAGTCTTCCTCGAATTTCTATTAAACTTTACTTATTACTTCTTTTGAGTTATATCAGTTTTATTATATTGACTTTTATTTCGGTATCCGATTACTCTAATTCCTTTAAAAAATGATCTCAGTTGGATTTAATGCTTTTCTGGCTTAAGTTGGCAAACAATAAATCTAATTAATAATAAAAATTGCCACCTTCTACAAATACAAATACCTTACATTTGCATATTTTGAATAGACTTTTACTATTGATTTCACTTAGACTTATCTTAGTGAATTTCCTAATTGCAGTATTTTCAATTAGTTATTACCAAAGTATGTCTGATTTATTGGCTTTCATTTTCATCACAATTGCACCTTGTAATTTTAAGTTTCATTATCTTTGATTTTATAGTTTTTACCTTAAACGGTTATTTTATTTTTGTTTATTTGCAGCCTTACTCCTGCTCCTAGCTGGTAAGTTGACCCACTTAATTTATTTTCAAACCGCCTTCTGTGTGCGGCCTTTAAGTTAGCAAAACATTGTTGGTCTTTAAGCCGGGCCAACCCAAACAATTTGGCCATCAGATTGACCGGACAGAGCGGAAGGGCGGCGGCAACAGCTGCGACCACGCCCACAACATGAATACAAACACGAAGCCCCAGCTAAAAGGCATCAAAGGCGGCTAAAAAATCAGCTTTGCAAGACGAGATGGCCGGGGGAAAAGTCAAGATTCAGCATGGATATCTCACTGAGACCGGGACCGGGACCGAGACGGAGGCCCAGGCCTGGGCCCGGGGGAGAGCCGAGGAAAACACAAAACAGCAGAGGAGAAAAAATACCAAAACAACTTTCAGCTGGTCAAAGTCCTTGGCCATGGCTATGTGTGCGTGTAGTTGACCGAAAAACTTTCCCTCGGAACTTAGCCCGAGAGACTGAAAATTCCAGTGCAGCAGGAAGCGAGCTGACAGCGCGATGAATGACAAGCAGCGCCAGTTCAGTTTGTCAAGAGTTTTCTTTGCTGCTCGATTTCCTTGCTTTTTTTCCGTTTGGTTTTGGTTTTTGCTGCTTTGGCGATTGGCTCTGAGTTGGCCAGAAAGTCCTGGCCGCTGGGTGAGTGGCCCACTAGTCCGTGGAAGTGTTTCGGCAGCGACTGAGGGAGCCTCAAAGAAAAGCGACTGTCGCCAGGACACTCCTGCTCCGCTCTGCTCCGCCTGTTGTGATTTTTGGTCTCTCTGTTGTCAGGTTTCCTTTTTGTTTGCCCGGGAAATTCTGCCTGTTTGCCTTCGGCCACACATAAATGCGTGGCCATACTTCATTCATTTCATGGCTTGGCAAGGACATTTATCATCTGCCCCTCGAGTGCGTCACAAAAAGGCACAGCTCCTCCACGTCCACGTCCACGTCCACGGCCCCCTCCGTGTTGATATTTCTATATTCTGCGTGGGCAGAGTAAACACCCGGATGCTGGCCCAAAAAATTGCGCAAATTTCACCCAAAATGTTAAATAGAATTCGTTTTACTTACTCTCTCCGCCTGAGCTCCCCCCGATGGCTTTCCCTTCGACCGCATTTCCTCCGTCGCCGTTATTCATGGCACTTTTTGCCCTCTTATCGCTCGTGTTATTTTTGTATATGAATTTCTGCGGTTACATTGAATGCCAAGGAGCAATTGGCGGGGCGAAAAAGTGGAAAATTTTAAGCCTACTTGAAATTTATTTGCACTCATTATGCCTGACAGTTCGCAGATATCAAGGCGGTGTGAAAAGGCCGAGATAAATTCATTTCGGAGCCGGGCGAGCCATTAAAGAGTTTGCAGTCCCAGTCCTTGCTCGGCTTAGGGGTTAAGCCCATTGAACGGGATCGAGTCGGGCTTAGACGGTGAGACCCCAGTGCTATTTTCAATAGAATCCGACCGGGCCCCGACAGACTCACTAATGAACAAATAAAGCTTAGCGGGCCAGGGAAATAAAACCCAACCGCATTAATAAATCACACCGAGAAAGCGAGAACAGAACACAAATAATGCAAATGCCTAGCGACAGACAGACAGACAGAGGGAGGTCCTCTGTGGGAATGACAAAACACTTTTCCCCTCGAATCTCCATGTCTGACTTAAGAGATTTTCCACGCAAATTCCGCAGGATGCAGGGCCTGGAAATGGCATGGCATTCGTTGTCGTTGTCCCCATTTCAGACAGATGAATATCCCATGTGCTCCGGAGTCGTCACCGGCGCAGTTATGTCTGCTATCCCCCATAAAATCAACAGAAAAAATCAAACAACTTGCTTGGCCCAGTCGGAGAAGTTTATTGTCGGCAACTGGCAACTATTATGCCATGCTAATCGGCTTAGACTGACTCCGGAGCCCGGACGGCTGAGTCCTGAGTCCTGGCCAGGTCTGTGACGAAGCCAAGGACTCAGGCAAACACGGTTGGCCAGCCGCCGAAAGATGTTGCCATGTGGCCTGCCTGATTGTTCATTTGCCACACGCGCTATAAACACAGGCCACAGGCACACAGGAAGAACCCCTGATTGGTTAATGTATCAAGAGAAATTTGTAAAAATTTAGATATCTTATTTGGATATTTAGATAATTTTTAATATGCAAATATTTGTCCTGCCTGCTCTGATATTGATGGTTATATTCGAGAACTTTAAGATATTTAAGTAGAAAATTCTCAATTAAAGCACGAATTTTCTGTAAGTGCAAGACCTCAAGCCAGGATACCTGCTCTGTAGGCATGTGTGTGTACGTACGGCCTCCGAAAATTGCGGCCTGCCCTCATTTGGCTGACAGCTTAAGACGGCAGCCATCGCAGATGGAACCCCAAAACATGGATTTCTCCCTTGTGGCAGGAAAAAATCGGGCGGCGCGTGTGTGAGTGTGCTTTCGTTAGCATTCCGTGTGGAATTTGATACTTGATTATTTGTTGCTGGCCTCAAGCGTGCATAATATATCAAAGTGGCGTCAACGTCAACCGGGGAGATGTTCGGCCCTGCCGCTCGCTCGATCCTTTGGCTCGACATGTGTAGACATCGTGTGTTGGCAGTCGGGCTGGAATCTTGTTTTTAGTTACAGTTTAGTGTTGGCCGCATAATAAATAAATAAACAGTTGACTCAGACGCCCCATCCACCTGCGGGGAGTGGACTCTTGCCCACGGCTCCTGTCAGCTCCTTTCGTGCATGCCCTGTCTCGTTTCGTATGCTAAAGAGCCTGGCTGCGGGAATTTCCCTTAAAGCTTTTCCCGCATCCCCTCCCCCTCGGGTCCAAATCAGAGTCGGCCCATGAAAATTTCCCCAAAAAATGCCAACGTTTTTCATTAATCTTTGGCAGTTGTTGTCGCTGGCAAGGATTTGCATACTTAAGTTGTCGCTGACTTTATAAACAGGCGAATTTTAAAACGCTTTTTATGCCGGCCAGCAGCAACAGTTGAGCTTCAAAAAAATAAAATCCGACATTTTATGTGGAAATATGAAAGAATTTCAAGTTTTTTGGCCAGGGCCAACGATTGAGTTAATAATGAGAGCGCTTTAAAGTCCCTTTTCATCCCGATTTATTTTAAATAAATATAAATAACCTCAGACAATTCGTTTGAGTAGAAAGAAATTTGTGTACGACCAACATAACTTCCCATTGATGCCCTGCATAATCCCTGTGCACTTACAGCGAGGATCTGAAGAAATTCCAGACAATTAGTGCTGGAAAATCCCATTCCTGGCTGCACTAATCATTGAGCTTGAGTCCGAGGCCTATGGCCGCAAGGCACAGACGGAGACAGTGGCAGCCTCCTGCTGGGCCAGATCCTTACGGGCTTAGGGCTCCAAAGCCACGTGATGCCATGACAAAGTTCCGCAAATGGCAATTGCAGTTGCACATGTCAGGCCTAAGGACTAAAGGACTAAGCCCTGGGCACACAAACACATGCCGCATGCCGTCGGCCCTGGACACCCGCACATTCATAACAATTTGTCGGCCAAGAATGTAGCCAAAAATCCCGTACGCTCTCTCAATTGTTATACAACATTTAGGGTCATTTGCATACAGAACCTAAATTAAAATTTGACCGGGCTGAGCTTCACATCCTTTGATGTGGCTGCAGGCCGTGCACATAGCTCTCGCACTGCAATCTCGCATCCTGACGTCCTGGGATCCCAGCCAGCCCCCCCGCTCCCCCGGTCAGCGGGTTATTTAATTCAGCAATCCGACCGACAGTTGTTGCACTTTTCTAATTAGACGAGCCAGCAGCTCGCAGGGAGGGCGGGCCAGTGGCCAGTCATAACAAAAAGTTAATTAAACATGTAATTGCTGCCAAAGAGCAGCAGGCAAAGATTTCCCCACGAGTGCTGCGAGCAGATTGGATTGCCGGGATCGAACGGGGAGGAGCTAATGCCGCCCTTGTCCAGGGAATCCTGAGTTTGGCACTATTATTTGCGAGACTATGCCCGCCAGCCAGTTGGCAATTTGATGAAGTTGCAGCGGTGCCGAGTCCTGAATGGCGGGCCAGGATACCGATCCGGACGGGAATTAAAACTGGAACTGGCGCAAGGCGCCGGCTAATGGCTGCGACTAGAGCTAGCTCTAGCTAGCATAGCGCGCCCCTCGAAAGCACAATAAAAATTTTACAATTCAATTTCGCTTTTATTTCCCAGATATTATGCCCCGCAGTTTCGCGAGTCCGCCCACTTCATATGCTCTCTTTATTTTATTGCCTCAAATTGTTTGTTGCCATTTCGCATTTGTGCCGCCCGGCTGCGCAGGAACATTTAACTTTGTGCAACATGACGACGGCAAAAAGCGGCGGCCAGTGGGAGCCACTGGGAGCCACTAGGAGCGTGCTGGAAAATGAAAACATAGCGAAGCGGCAACTAAAACCAACTATACTTAAAAAACAGAAACTAAAACAGCGCGGCGACAGCGAAAAAGTTGTCAACTCTCTCCAGTAGCAGTTGGAGGAGTGCCACTACCGAAGGAGGAGGCCAGAACTGCGAGTGCAACTAGGAGTGGGAGTGGCACATAGCTCCGCTTTCTGTTCACTTTGAGTTCGAGTCGAAGTAAAGTCAAGTTACGCGTAGAACTGGGGGCCACGGGACACGGCCAAGTAGCCCGGCACACAGGACATTGTAGAGGATGCACAAAAAATACATGAAAATAGAAAATTCGACTGTTCAGACTAAGAGATACCCAGTGGTATCACCGATATTGTACTTAAATCATATTTGAAATTCATATTTAAAATGCGTAATACGTAAAGTTTACCTCTTTATTGGGTGATCGGCTTCATTTCCTAAATCTGAAATAATATTTCATTTTATGTTTATCGATACGTTATTTTTACGATAAAGTCCTTCACTATTGTTGAAATTGGTACACAAAAGTAACATACTCAATACTACACTGTACTTTTTCAGTCACAGTAAATACACCCCAAGAAAAAAAAATATTTTAGGTCATACTTTTACCAGTTCAGTTTGATTTATTTATAAATTTAAGAAAATCTTTAAAAATATTTTGTTTAAATAATCGATATTTTTATTCATACCTTAATATAATATATCAAAGTATGAACCTTCTTATTTGTGACTGGGTTTACCGGATAAGTGCTTAAGAATTGTATGTTTTTTTGACTTAGCTCTTAGCTTAAATTCAATAAAACTCTAGTTCGTATTCTATATCGATATTTTATATTGTAATCTCGATACTGTCTATATTTTGTGATATTTTATGAACGATAATATCGATATATTACATCACCTTAAATACTTTCTGAATACGTAGTTAACGTTTGACTTAATAAATATATTTTTTAAAGACTTTCCTAACCTGCTTAACTGAGATTCTTAGAAGTTCAACAAACCGTTTGCCTGAACAAGTGCTGGGTACGGAAAAGACAGCGAACCGGAGAGTAAAGAGTGGAGAACACCAAAAGCACATTTCAGCTTGAACTCCCACGGAGACCCGGGCGAAATGAAATTGCCAACGTGAAAGTGTAGAAAAATGCAGGCAGCGGGAAATGGGACTAAGACTGGGACTGGGACTGAGACTGGGACTGGGGCTGGGGCTGGGATGGGAATCCTGGAGGGAGTTGGCCCGAAGGAGCGGGCTAACAACAGACTGCTCCTGTCGTGCGTCTGCCGCCTGTTAAACTGCAAAGTAAACGGACAAAATGTTAAATCAAAGCCAAACAAAAGAGGCGTAACGCGCCAGCAACCCAGCAACAAGGTGCACTGAGCGTGGGGCCTGGACAGGTGGCTGACGGCGGCCAAGTGGGACTCCCCGAGGGCCAGGAAAAAGTTTTGCGTGCACTTTTGATAAGTTGAGTGCGACTCTTGGATCCAGCTGGTTTAGGGGATATTCCATCCAATAAATTGATAGTAAATATTGGAGCTTGAGAGGCATATTGGTCAGCTGCCTGTGGGCCAAATATCAGCTGAAAAAAACCTTTAAAATTTCATTTCACGAAATGTGTGTCAGAAATGGCCCGGCATTCGCCGCATGAATCTTTCAGTAGAGGCATTAAGGCTACTGTGGCATTATTAATGCGGCTTCATTATGAAATTGTGCAACAAATAATAAATCGATTAAGCAAATATTTGCCGGTGCTAAAAGTGTGTATTTTTACAAATGTAGCCGTTGGTCCTTTTTGGTTTTAACCGAGTGCCAGGATGCGGACGGGGGGTCTCGGTTCGGGCATATGCATTTTCTGTGCGTCATCCATTTTAATATTTCAACAAAACCAGAAATGACGCTGTAAAACCGACGCGGTTATATGTCAAATATTCCCCCCAATGCATATGCATGACATGGGGACATGGGGACAGGGGTCTGGGCGGGCTTTTAAATTTTGCATGTAAATTTCATCGCGCACACATGGAAATGTATTTTGCTTTATGCCCCGGCAGAGAGCGAACTGGGAGCCGCTGCCGCTGCTGCTGTCTGGTGCATTTTTAATAAATTTATGATTTTATTTTGAATTTTTTCCCGCTAGCCACCCCTCCAAATATGTGTCATTCGCTTGACAATTTCCCTTAAACCAGCAAAAAGGAGAGGCGAAAAAAAAGGGAGAAAGGTCCATAAATAACGAAGCATTTTACTTTGTATTTGCTGGATGAGATTTATAAATGCGTTTTTGTTTGCCGTTGTTGTTTCGCCAAATCGAGGAGAAATTTCATCGCGATGCCCGTGCCACATTTCATTGAACGAAATGAAAAAATAATTGAAATATTTGCCAATCAGCAGAGCGAACGAACACCAGAGCGGAGAGCCCAGATAAGGCGGGCATTTCCCAGGAATTCCCAATTGCTGTCTGCGGCACGTTAATAAGCTCTTTGTTGACACGCACACAAACATCCTGGCCCACCCAAGGACCCTAGTCCTTGGCGAACACGTGTGTGGGTATGAGGGTGTGTGTGCAAGGACCTTGTGTTATCTGCGCTGACATTGTGCTGGCCCTTTCAGCCTGTCATCTGTGGCACGGGTCCTGGCGGGCTGTCGATTATCGAGTCGAGATTATTAACCTGTCAGTTTAGCGCTTTGTCTTGCCAATGCCAATGCCAACTTGGTCCTTTCGGCCTCGGAAACACTGACAGCTGCAGAGCATTAATGTAAAATATTTGTTTTATTAGGAACAACAATTTCTCCAATTCTTTTCGGTACTTGTATTTTTTGTATTCTTTAATGCTGGGTTTGGGTAAATAAAGAAAATATTTTAACAACATACATACTCGTTTCGAAGAATATTGTGTAACTCAGAGGTGAGGCGCATGGAACTTGAGACACATTTGTAGCAAAGTTTACTTCTTTTGCAAAAAATCCTAATAACTAGATGTGAAGTTTAGATATTGTTGTTTCTCCTGCTTTTATATGTTATTTTGTTGATTTCTTATAAGTTTTCATTTGGTGTAAGTCTGTATATTTCGGCAGTCAATCGCAGAGTGACCGTGATATTTCTTTGTTTGCAATTTCTCATTTATACATCATATTGGCACGATGGAATTGAAACACAAATAATGCTGCTTCGATAAATACTAATCAGAAGTGCTAAACATAAATGCAAGAGGTTAGCAAGTTAATATTTAAACCTAAAGTAAGGTAACAATATTAAGATTAACCAAATGTACTTGCTTACCTGAAACTTGGCCGTGAATCTAATAACCAGACGATGGGAACGGAACGCAAATTACATCCGACCATTAATGTAAATTATTACTTTTATTAGAACCAACAGTTTCCGAATTTTTTCCGTGCTGCTTTTCTTATTTCTTATTTCTGGCGGAGAATCGCTTTCGAAGCGGCGGGTTGCGAAACCTCGACATCGCCACTAGCCCATAACAGTAACAGTAACAATGGCCGTAACAACGATGGCAGCAGTTGCAGCCATAATAGTAACAGTTACAGGCGCACAACTTGTACATGGATGGCCGGTACATTGTAGCCGGTACATGGCAATTGCAATTGCAATTCCCGCACGAGTGCGGCTGCTTTTAAATTTTAATTAACTCAGCGAGCCCGGCAAAAACAAATCCGAAGGCCCGCTGTCGTGCAGAAAAAGTTATTATTTATTTCATGTTATTTTGTGCTGTTTCAACGCGCCATAAACGACCGTCCGACTGAGGCCACTGACTTGGCCAAAACGGGGAGGCCAAGTAGGCGGAAGGGAGGGTGGGGTGATGGACTGCAGCTAGGCTGGTGGCCATTGCCATGTTCATTTATTTATGAGCATTTTACACAGCCAGTGCACAGACACACTCGCACACTCGCTCGCCTGGACCCATACAGAGGCGCACTTTGAGGAAACTTGTCTGGAAATTATGTAAATTTTTCAGTTATTTTTCGTAGATTCCTGCAGCCGGGGCTGGGATCGGTTTGGTTTAGGTTCCATCTCGTTGCCCTTGTCCGGCATGTCCTTAAAAGTGCCACCGCCGCCCCTCGCTGCCCCCCCCCTCCCGGGCCATTGTTGTGGCGGGGGTCAAAAGTTCAACTGCTGTTTCGTAGGTGGCCCTTGTCAACGCAGCTTTTGTGTCTGTGCCTAGAATATATAACCCATTTTTGGCTTTTCACGACAACAGGCCGGGCTGCCTGGCTGCCTGGCAGCAACAACAAATTGCCGTCCTGCGGTCTCAGCCACATGCAAAATTCTGGGCCACTTCCTGATCCCGCTCCGGGTCCCGCTCTCTGTCCCGTTCCCGTTCCTGGCTCTCGCCCCCATTGTTGTTCAGGCAAGCGAATCCCGACAAGAGTTGACTCAAATTGCATTTGATGTCCGGCACTCTGTTTGCCATAGGCCCTTCCAGCTGACATCTACTGTATTTGCAGTCCTCGGGATCAGCCCTCAGCATCAGTACTAACATCAGCTGAAGTTGTATTTTTCGCTTACTTAAATGTACATTTCCATTTCAGTTTCATAACCTTGTTTGCTCGTACCTGTGATGTATTAAGCAAGCCGCCAAGAATGTGAAATTCTTTGACAAATGCGAGAAATGATTGAATGTCTTCCGCCTGTAATTTGAATGTGAGCTGGCCGGAAGCAGACGAGACTGGCTTTCGGTCCGATTAAAGTACGGCTAAAAGGAGAACTTTAACCTTTGGCTAACCCATGTCAAATCACCCATGCCTCTCGGCCGGCCCTTATCCATTTAATTTGCCTGACTTATTGTCTCGCAATCAAAAATAAATTTCCTTAAATCGAAATTAGACGCACAACGGCCATTAATCTTTTCCGCCCTTATCAGGGCCCGAACAGAGGGCCATGGCCGGAGTTTGTAAGCAGCTAATCTGGCGAACTGCGAATGCAATCTACACACACTGTGCGAGTGTGCGAGTATTAGCACACACTCACACGCGGGCCCGGCCACGAATTATTTATTTTAAATTGCAAAATTGTCTGTGGCCAAATCGGTTTTCATATGCTCTCGCCCCCTGCATTTATGGCTATTGTTTTATGCCGGCTTGTTTATTTTTTCAACTAGACAATAATAACAAACACACAGCCGTCGTTTATGGCCGTTTATGTGACTTTATTTACGGTCTTGTTGTCTGCCGCTTTTTGGTTTTTATAATCTTTTTCTTTTATGTGGCATTTTTAATTTGATATTTATCAATTTGGGTTTCATCTGCTCTCCGTTCCGTTTGCGTCCCACATAAGTACGCTCTGCCGTCTGGAGTTTTCACTGCCAATTACATTAGTCCCTTGGCTTGTTGACTTGTCTAGAAGTGCGTCGAATGACTCTTAAGCCAACAAAAGAAAATCAGAGCAGCCGAAAGAGGCCTGAAATCTTCGATACCCTCTCAAAATTTAGCAAAAATAACTTTAAAACTTTGTTCTTAAATACTATTTATTTAACTAGAGGTTAAACCAACCTAACTTGACCTGATAAGCAAACTTTAAATAATACGCATTACATAAATAGTGAATGGGAATATTTGACAGTCCTTTAAGTATAAATAAATACTTAGCACGGGTTTAATTATTAAAGAGTATTTATTTAATCAGAGGTTAAACCAACACGGGTTTAATTATTAAAGAGTATTTATTTAAACAGAGGTTAAACCAACCTAACTTGAGCTGATTTAAAGACATTAAAGACATCAACACATTAGATTAATAGTAAATGGGAGTATTTGACAGTGCTTTAAACATAAATAAGATCACAAAATTTAGGTAAAATGCTTGTGAAAAGGTTAATTTGTAAAACGGTTAAACTAAACTTGAGCCGATAAACAATCATTGAAATCAACGCATTACATTAATTGTAAATGGGAATATTTTCAAGTGCTTTAAATATAAATAAATAAACAAAATATAGGTAAAATACCGGTTAAAAGATTAATGCGTAAATAGTATTCACTTAACCAGAGGTAAAACCAACCTAACCTAAGCTGATAACCCGACATTAACTTCAACACATTAGATTAATAATAAATCGGAATATTTTGCATTAGAATCTTCCAGTGCTTTAAGTATAAATAAATACTTAGCAAGGGTTTAATTATTAAAGAGTACTTGTTTACCCAGAGGTTAAGCCAACCTAAATTAAGCTAATAAACAGACATTAGAAGCAACATATTACATTTATAGTAAATGGAAATATTTTCCAGTGCGTTAAGTATAAATAAATACTTAGGAAGGGTTTAATTATTTAAGAGTATTTATTTAACCAGAGGTTAAACCAACCTAACCTAGGCTGATAAATATATATTAGATACAACACATTAGATTAATAATAAAAGCAAATATTTAAGAGTGCTTAAAATATAAATAAATAAACAAAATTTAGGTAAAATGCTTGTTAAAAGGTTAATTCGTAAAGAGTACTGATTTAACCAGAGGTTAAACCAACCTAACCTAAGCTGATAACCAGACATTAGAAACAACACATTCGAGGCACACGTTCAAAGGGCGGAAGCCGGCTCTCACTCATTGTGTGGCACTAGTTTCGCCCCCAAATGTCATTCAGATTAAATTTGGCGTGAAAGTAGCATTTTAAAATTGTACAAAATACTTAAGACGGCGAAGGGATTGTGGGGGGTTAGAGGGTTGTGCGAAGGGAGGGTTGCGTGTGAGCTCGCGCATAACAACGGGAATGGCTGCTGGTGCTGTTGTGGCTGACATTAAAGGCAAAAGGCGCGAGTGAAGCAACAGTCGAGCTGAGGACGTGCCACACACAGCTGTACAGCTGTACTGCCGTACACAGAGTCCCATAACTTGTAGTCTACTTTGGGGCGAGAGCACCCACATGGATGTTTATGAGAGCCAGCACGTGACGGGAGGAGCGAGAGGACTCGCAGCTCACAATGGCTCAGGGCTCGGAGCTCAGGTCTCTGGGCTGTGGGCTGTGGGCTGAGGGCTCTGGGGCGGGCTTTAACTTCAGCCATTCCTTTGTGGCGCACGCACTTTGCCTTAAACAATTGTTTGCACCAGCCCTCTTTGTGTGAGCCGCTTTTCCCGGCACTTTTCCCACGTGTCCGTTTCCATCTGAAAGGCAGGTCTCCGCTCGCCGTGTCCTGGGTCTCATTTTGTTTTTTTTGCGTAAGGCGAATGTGTTGTTTATTGTCTCTGCCGGAGCTATGGTTAAGTCAATGTTTCGGATTTGCGTCCAGTTTAGAGGATTCTTCGGATTCCCCGGAACACCCAGAATGGACTCAGCCAGCCCTAATTGATGCGCTTTTACCTAATGATCGATTCGAATTACTGCGAATTTCATCGTAATAGCCCCGAAAAGCTTGAGCCGTCAAAGCAGATTTATTTCAAATGTTGTCGGAGCGCAAATCCGATCCGATAGCAAAAGACCTCCCGGCAGGCACATCAAAGCAGTTTCCTAGTCAACCAGCCGCAGAAAAATGGAATCGTTCCACCGCGCTCCCTCCAATAACTGGGGATGCCTGCTTCGCATCTGTTGCGCCCGTTGTCCTGGCTGCCACATGCAAATGTTTCGGGATAAAGGAGACCGAAAACCCCAACAAATGTGGGGCTACTTTGTGTCTGATTGTCGGGCTGTGAGCGAGTGTTTGCGGGTTTATTCCCCTGCTTTGTGGGTTTATTTTCGGCGAAAAATAAGATGAAAATATTATGTCATGGCAGCTACCTTTTCCGATAACCATATTTACGCCGCGTCCCGGAGGCGTGTCCCCGTTCCTTTCAAAAGGCGCCCGCCCAGACAGTGGGGAGTGAAGAGAGTGTATACATAAAATATGGGGTCATGTTTTGGGCAGCCATCGGCATTATTTATGCCGCCATCCGCCTACGTGCATTGTTTGGCTAATAAAGCAAAAAGGGAACGCACTGCGGAAGTTGCGGGGACATTTTGGGGAATATTTTTGCAGCTAACAACCGGGGACACGCCACCGATACAGGACCCCACACAAAACGCCTTTTCACACCTAAACGAATCCGCACACACACACAGGCCACGGCAACAACAGCTGCAATAACAATGCACAGTATCGGTGATGGGTGTCGGCGATGGATTGAACAAACAATGGAGCACTTTCGACCGCTGATTCCGCCGGGATCAATGCATATTACAATTTTGAATAGCAGCAGAAAAAAGGGCAGAAAGTGCCGCCAATGGATGCGCTTTGACATCCAATTCAATCAATTAAAAAACGCTAACTTATCGCTCAATCATGCTCGATCATAGGCCAACTTCCACCTGGCAGCCATCAAAGGATATCGAGTCCCTCGGCCCTGGGTCTCCGGCGGAACAGCTGAAAACACCGCGCTGTGCGACACGCATACTAATGAAAGCCCCGAAACGGAAGTGCGTGCTGGTCTGCGGGTGTGTGGGTGAGCACTGACGACATTAGCGCCATTTTGTCGTAATTAATGTGCGCCATATTAGTTGCTATTTGGCCATTTTTCACACACACACAAACAGCGCCGGCACAGGCGCTCGCAAAACAGTTTTGTGGGGGAAAACTTTTGCAATTTTAGTTGAAGAATTTCGCACAGCTGCCTGTTTCCTGTGGCCGGGGCCAACTCAGTGAAAGCCGGGCCCAAAATAGCTGTCTGGCTGTGTGCGTTAGCGTGTGTGTCTCGACATCCATCTTCCGACAAAGGGGCCATCCACTCACTCACACACACACACAAGCCATACAGCATTTTGAGACGAGTTTTTATTGCCGGCATAATTAGCCGAGCTGGAGCAGGAGGCGCCTGGCCAAAAGTCAAAGGAAAACACCAACGAAATGCCTGCTGACTGCGGTCGAGTGGCTAGGTTCTGTCCTTGAAACGTGTATCTAATTCACAATATTATGTTGGCCAAGAGGAGATATCTTCTGCACAGGGAAAAAATAACAAGGCATATAATTGTGGGTACTTTAATGTCACAGAAATATGTTGTAACTAAGTTCTGTGCCTTTCGCTGTGAAAGTTTAGTAGAAAATCTTACAAATTTTCTCTGAAAGTTATGAGATGTTTCTAAGACACTTTTTTGTTTTTCAATAAATGCTAAATAAATCTAGCTAAAATAAGTAAAACAATGTTTTAGTCAGGTAAAACGAATTCCATCTTTCAAAATCACTTAAAATGTGTCTGCTACAAAATGTGTCATCGAAAAAAAGTTGCACGGAATTTGGAGCCTCAAACATTTAATTGCATACTTCTAAAAATTTGTTAAGGGGATTAGAAAACCCTATTATTATATTGTAATATAACTAATTCTCACAAAGGACCTAATAATATTTAGAGGAATAAAAAATTATATAGCTGAACTAATAAACTTAAAGAATAGGTTAATGTACAGCATACTGGAGTGATTGATATGACATAACCAATTTTGCTTTACTAAAGCTTAATCTAATACGTAATTCATAATAAATATTCATAAATATATTCATAATAAATAAGTTAAGCTTTCGATCTTAACACAATGTGATTATCGCAGTAAATATAAGTTTTTAGTTGTACCGTTAGGATATAAAATAAACGAAATTAAATTATATGAAATTTATAAGGCACACTTTCCTAATATTTTTACTGAAATTCGGTAGAGAAATGATCTAATTTCGGGCCAAACTCAGTTTTGGAACCGCCCTCGCCCTATGCTTCCATTCAGCCCGCTTATCTCACGCTGCCTTTCACAAGGTTAGTTAGCCAGTTAGCCCTCCCTGGCCGCCCTCATCCCCCTCTCCGGCTGCGTATATTTAAATGATTTGCTGCTAATGCGTCTGTTTATGTTTTATGTTGATGTTGCCCGAGTCTGTGGCCGTTTCTGGGTTGCTGTTGCTGTTGCTGTGTGGCTGTGCAAGGGCCTATCCTATTTGACTTTGTGCAATATTTATTTGTGGCGCTCACACACACACGCGCGGCAATTACACCGACAGGGCGGCCACACAACGCCAGCTCCGCAGCAGTGTTTATGTTTGAGCAAACACACGGGCAGCGGAGCGGGCAATACCAACGTGGTCACATGTGCGTGGTGCGCATTTAATTTCTATGGCCGGAAGTTGACTAGACAGTTGACTGCCTCCTGTGTCTGCCACATACACACTCATGCACACTCTCTTTGCGTTTGTGTGAGCTGCTTTTTTCCATTTTTCCATCTCTGAGCTGTGCCGTGGCCCCGATTCCGCCGCTCAGTGTGTCAATATTTGCCGATGGGCTTTGGAGGTCGCAGAGAAAGACAAGCGCTGAGCTCGGCTAATTGCCACCAAAGTTGTATTGGATTTGCCAACCCACAGCAGATTGTTAGAAAATATATAAAATCAATTTTGCAAGAGGCGTTCAACTTGAGCAACTCAGCATTTTCCGTGATTTTTGACCGACTGCGCGAATAGTATTTAAGTTAATTTACTAACAGAAAAATAATTCACCGATGAGTTTAGGCGAAAATATTTAATTTGGAAATTATTTTTTGTAAATTTCCTTTAAGTAAATCTGCCACTTAAACTAATTTACCTTATTATTTTTAAGGATACTTAAAATAACCTCTTTTATTGTTATTTAATGTATTTAATGTTATCCCACTTTTCCTCCGAAAACCCTCGTAAATGTCTACTTTCTTGTGAGTTTAGCCCTCCCTTAAGCTGCGTTTTAACGACCCTCACTATCGATTCGTTCAGTTCAACCGATTTATAGCCACATTTATTGCCATTACTGAAATATGCTGCATTAAAAAATTGGTGACTTTCCCCAACCCACGGCCTCCATAAATCAACAGGCCAAAAGGAAAACTACTTAAAGCGCCATTACAACAAATTTAAAGCAATTTGAAACTTAGGCCAGCCGCACACGCCCCGATCCGGTCCGAACAGCCCCACCCTCGACTTTCCGACACCCCGACCGAATTTCGGAAAGTTGTGCCAAATAAAAAGGGCAGCGCGCCGAGTGGAGAAACCGAAAAAAGCCAGGACCAGCAGGACGAGGCAAAAAGAAAACAAATGTTTTGGACACTTTATTATGCGCATTATTCACTGCTACAATGTTTTATCCCTTTTCGGCGCAGGACTGTTGCTGCGGCCGCTCCCGTTGTGCCGGCGATTTCTACTCCATTAACTTGACCCAAAGGTCCACTCAACGGGAAGCGCTTCAAGAAATCACACTCACGCTCCCTTCCTTAAGGAGAGTCCTGTATAAATGTCAAGCCAGGCCCAGGCCCAGTATTATGCTGTGATAGGGCTCGATCCCATCCCGATTCCGATCCCTTTGTGCCAAGCCACTTGAGCAGCTGAAGGCTTTCGGGGCCAGGACTCGGGATGCGAGCTCAGTGGGCCTGAATTGCAGGCACCGCTCCGTTTCCAGCTGAAGTAACCGCGCCGAGGCCGCCCATCATGTGTAAAATTAGCTTATTCTGTTGGATAACCTGCCCCCGCCCGGGGCATACTCGGTCCCAGCCGCTGGGCATAGAAATAGATTGCTCCGGTCGCTGTTGCATAATTCTCGGTGCGCTTAATGCAATTTTTATGTGGCCTGTGCATTAAGTCATAGTCAGGAGCCGGAGGAGGACACATTTCTTTTGCCTGTTGGCGCATTAAATTTATATGGGAATTGCTCTGCCAGCCATATGGGACACAGGCAGGAGCCGGAGCAGCATCAGCAGCAGCATCAGCAGCAGCAGGATAAGTGGAGGAGAAAGCCCGCAAACTTTACCTCGACCGCAGCTCCTTCCTATTTTGACTTGCTGCCAAGCATAAATTTTACAAAACTCAACAAATAACCCTCGGGGCCGCACGAATAGGGATCCAAGGGATCCAAGGACGTGGGGGATCCTGGACACTGCCAGGTTTTTCCCGATGCCATCTCCATGCCCTTGCTAAATTTATTTTGTGGGCGTGCAGTTTTCAATTTGGCAGCTGCCCGGCCCAAAGTATGCGCAGAGAGCCTGCCAAAGGCGTGTGTTCAGCAAAATCAATAAAAACACATTTAAAACCGCACCACGGCACTAACACGACACAAAAACGGGGCCCCGGGATGGTTTTTGTGTCGAGTCAGCGACTGCAGTCCGGCGGAGTCCGGCACAATGCTAATTCCGAGCGGAGTGGGGCTGTGCGGGAGAGAAGAAGGCTTCCCGGTTTTCCCGGAACGAATTACTGCCTCGGGCGGAATGTTAATTCCATCAAGCTTTGCCCACTCGCTGTTTGCCCAGCCCGATTGCATTAGGCTCTCTCTTTGCCTTCGTCTCCTGCCGTTCACCGGGCGTATACGCATTGTCGCGACTTGAGTGCAGTTTGCCTCGCTTTCGATTTACGTGCCGCGCTTTAAAAGTTGTTTGACCCACTTACAGGGCGTGGCACCTTAAATGCACTCTCCTCGAGCAATGACAAAAGTGTCCTGCACTCGCTGGCATATCCGCACGTGGCAATAGGAGTTTGCCAGGCATTTATGTTTGCAATTTAAATGTTTTTGGCCCCTGCCCCGGTTGGCTTTTCATTTCAGCCCGTTGACATACTGCGGTGCCTGCTCCTTGGTCTTCCACCTGGAGGACCCTCCCTCCTGGGCATAAATACTTTCGTTTGTCTCCACTGAGAGGCGGATGCAGATGCAGATGCGGATCCGGATGCGGATGTGTTGCATAGTTTCGAGTGCCATTCAATGGAGTGTGCATCCCCGAACCACTCCACTTATTTATGCATTCGTGCGCACTTTTTCTCTGCCGCCCCGGCTCTGACGTTGTAGTGCATTTTAATTTCGTTTGCATATGACAGGCAGCGCCCGGCCCATGGAATCCAGCGAGACTTTCATTCATTTGCCTGACGCTGCTTAAATATGCACGAATCCCCGAGCCGGGCCCACTCACTTTCCCATGTTTGCAGCATACAAAATTCATCGAATTCATAAAATGGATTTATGAAGAGCGCTCTCGATTCGATTCGACTCGGTTCGAGTCGCTTCGGCTCTGTCTGGCATGGCGTGGCTGGGCGAAAATTCAAGAGATGCCAAAAACAAACTCGAGTGGATACATTAAGGTTTTGCAAATGTTGTGTAAGCGCTGGAGAAGCTCTCGCCCGCCTTTCAGCTCAAACATTTAACGTCTGTCAGTGATGGAGAATGCAAGCTGTGCCAGCTGCAGCCATTATTTTTTCACGAAGTATTGACTCGCCAATCGAGAGGCAGTAAGGTCAGGGGAGTTCATTCGGCCTTCGATTTATTTCCATGACACACACGAGCTTAACATCCAGTAATTATAATTGAGAGCGAATATTGAATGACGTGGGAGAGAGTCAAAGGAATTTGAATACATTTGCTATGGCTTCACATTTAATGTTCATGTAAAATATATTAAACCCGATAATATATTTATATGCAGAGAAATGAATCAAGTATCAGAAACTTATCATGGGTTGAAATATGTTGATATAATTTACATTTAATACTCTGGTATTTTATTAAACGTCTGAATAAAGTTTTAAGTTAATGTGTGTAAATATAGTAGCAAATTACTTCTTTAGCTATAATTTAATTGTAAATACGTAAGAAAAGTCATTAAAAGGTTTGAACACTTTTGAATTCCCACTTTTACTTCACTTCTCAAGCCCCCTAAATACTTTTCGTCATGATTCCCAAGCAGATATATACTCGTAAAGCCTAAGGACTTGGGAGCATTGAAATATAAGCACCAAGGCTTTTATAACCTTTTTACAATCTAAGAACCCATCTGGTCAATTATCCACATCGGACCCCTTGTTAGTCCCAATAAAAATGATACAAATTAATGAAACATAAGTCAAAAGCAGCGACGAACAGACATAAAATGCCAATCAAAAGCCTATCTGCCGAACGGAACCAGACAGCCGCCCGCCCGACAGTCCGGCGTTTCCCCAAAAATGTTTGTAGCCCCGAAATGGCGAATGACGACCACCCCATATCCCTCTGGCAGGACACCACTTCAAAAGGCGTCGCAACGTTGCACAGTCAATTTGCGTTCGAGATTTATAACAGTCACAATGCGCCGTTCCATGGAAACAGTTGACTCGGCACCCGTCAGCCTCCCACTCGCAGGAGCAGGACCAGAAACGGTGTCCTTGAAACGGGCGCCCATCGCCCAGCGAATCATCAACTGGGCCGCGCTTTGCCATAAATATTTTTTGCTCGATCAAGTGTACTAATTTAATGTGTTGCCATGGCCATGGCTATGGCTATATATGCCATATACCTAAATATGTGTGTATGCATGCGAATCGATGACTCGACTGACTTTACCAAGGCTCCCGCCTGCCACTGCCCCTGCCACTCTCCCTGCGCTATCAGTGCTGGCAGGACATTCAAAACAAGATTTATGACAGGCGTGCGCTAACTGGAAGATGGCGGGCGCAGGAGCGGCACTCGGCACCGAGAGGGGACTCCCGGGCAGACAGGCAACAATAAAATGAAATCAACGTTACGAAACAAGAGAAATGACAACGTTGCTAAATGGGCTTATCTGAGCAGCTAGCGGGTTGGAAAGAGACAGCCAGCCCGCCCGCCTGCCAGCTCGGACCCTGCAAAGTTTTTCGATTGTCTGCCGAGCTCAACTTGGAGAATTTTTCGCTTGAAAATTTGATTAATGCTCCGCTCCTCTGACTGACGGCTATTAACAAGGAAGGGATATCCAGCGACAGGGGCAGAGATCAGGGGCCTGGGCCGGGTAGTGTGTGTAGCAGGTCATGATTTGCCGACTGAGATTTATCTTCTGGGATCCTATTAAATTTCCAAAAGAGCAACAAGCCATCGGGGTCACTTAAAAGTCCATGATGAGTGTTGTTTACGCCGCAAACTGTTAGGATTACACTGGGGAGAACGTGTAAGTGGTCCATGCACAGTTCAAAAATCAATATACTTCCAGTGTTTTTACCTTCACTTAAAAATTTATGATTTTAGAATGTATCTTGAAGTTTTGCTTCTTAGAAAAAGGAAAAAATCTTGTAGTTACCTTCCATTAATACAATATTTGACTAAAAAATCTTAAATAAAATACTTATGTTAGTTAATATTTCTGCTTAAAAAAAAAATTATGTTTAAAGTTATAGGTTTCTCAAATATTTAGACGTGATCATCGCATACTCCAGTCTCCACCCAAACGTCCTAGCTTTCTTTGTCTTTCTAGGACTCTGCATTTGACCTTTCGTCTCTTTGTCTTCGTTAAATTAAGCCTTCTTTGGGCATACTTTTCCTTTTTGGTTGTTCTCATGCAACATCCTTGTGTGCGGATCCTGGGTGTAGGTGCAGGTGCAGGTGCAGGGGGCAGGTGCAGTTCAAAGCAATTTCATTGCTGAAACAAAAACCCGATCCTCTGTGAGCTCCTTCCCGTGTTAATTATGTGTCCTCTGCAAGTTTCGCCGAGCATTTGTCTTTATTATGGGCTGAGCCTCAGCCTCGGGACGATGATGCTGCCTGGTGACTACCTGGCAGCAAGGACATCTGCCGCAGCTCCTTGCCAGCCCGAGCCTGTCGCCTTTATTATCATTGTTGTGCTCTGCTGCCGCTGTCGCTGTTGCCTTTGTTTTTCCGCACTGACATTCGGGCGGCAGCGACACAATGCTGGGGAATGGGAATGGGAATGGGCGGGGTGTGGAATTCCGGGAGCATAAGCTCGGTAAGCTCACTGGAATGGAGAGGCAACAATACATCATGTATGCAAAATGATGTATGCATGTAAATGACGACGACGACGCACAAGTGTTGCGAATTAGGCCAAGGAGAAGCATTAATAAACGCATTTAGTGGGCGCTGGCATACGCGTCGTATGCGCAATGCCAAAGAAAAGGCATCGTGGGAGGTGAGGAGTAAGCTTAGATAATCGCAGGCGCAGGCAGAAGCACAGCCCAAGGAGCAGAACAAGAACAAGAACAAGAAGCAGATGATGATGATGATATAGACGACACATGCAGGCTTATAATTTGCACGTGGCAGGCTCCTCCTGCCGCCATATTTTTCCCTCCGAGCACAGTGTGTGTGTGTGTGCTTATTGTGTCACTGAGCTTGACATACTTTCCACTTAGGCAGCAGCCCCCACTCTCATTTTTCCCCTGCAAGTTTATCATTTGCAGCCTTAGTTATGCATAGTGTTACGGCCCGCGCGCCACTTTCACCCGCCAGCCAAGCCAAGTCGTCATTGTCGTCTCTCAAGTTGCTTGCTCAGTTTTCTCCAGCGACTTGAGCCCGGGCCGAGTCGTGCTGAGACGACATTAGTAGTAATATGTCAGCCTGTTACTTTTAGCCGCCCAGTTTTAGTTTTAAGGCTGCTATCTGCGAGCCAAGGCGGCAGCGAGAGTGAAAATGGGGAAAGCGGGTCGCTGCGGTCTCGTGTGTTTGCACACATTTCATTGCATATCTCGGGGCGCACTGCAGTCAGTTCGGGATCCTCTTTCAGGCCCTGGATCTTTTGACAGCCCTGGAACCATTATATTTAACGCCGTTCGCCCCTTCCGCCTCCACTCAGCCACGCATAATTAACGTATAAATTACTTATAGTGTGACGTTAATAATCCGGGCGTTAATAGATTTTTCCTCTGTTTTTCCGGCCCATTTCCATTTGTTTATTCTGGCTAACGCACACGCAGGCCGCCAGCTGTGGCTAAAACGGAACTCCCCCTCTCGGCCACCCCCGACGAGCTAAATTATCGATAATCAATGAATTTGGTCCTTTATTGTGTTTTCGGGGGCAGTGGCAGTGGCAGAGCGTGTGTTTGGGTGCGGCAAAATAATTGTTTATCGAAATAATGGAAGCATTAATTTCCGCTTTATTGCAGTTGGCTTTTTGCCTATACGGGCGGGTACCTGTGAGTATGTTTCATGGGCCTAGGTCTAGCTCAGCCTATGCGATGGTGGAAGGATAATTAAATATTCAAGAGCCCCAAGAGGCGGGCCGGGCGGTGCCCTTTCAAGCTCTTTATTAAAATCCAGCGCACACACGCACGAAGACTCATTAAAAATCCTCACTCAAAAGTCATGTTGCTGCCCTGTCAAACATTTTGTAAGCAATTTAAGTGCAAAATCATGCGACAAACTATAAACCAACAAGCCGCAGACCCTCCACCGGCCCCGGATCCGGATCCAATGGAAGGGGCGTGTCCGACAACTAATGAGACCCACAATCCCGGCTGGAGTGAGGTGGATGAAGTTCTGCTCCCTTAGCCATTGTCGCCGAGCCGTAAGGCATTTGAAAAGCAAACAAATAGACATTAAAAAAGGCAAAACCAACAGCAATAATCAGTTGAGGGTCTGGCATTCTGGCACTCTGCCTTTCTCGCCATCTGTATTTTCACTATTCTCAACCGAACCCCCCGACAAATGGCACAAAATTGTAGAGGTTGACGTTTAATTTGCCACTTTTATTAACAGCGCTCATATTAGGGACTCATTTATCAGGTCCACTGTCGCTCTCGCCGCTGTTGCTGTTATTATTGTTGTTGGAGCAACAAAAAACAAAATGAAGCACTGGAGGAGGAGAGGCAGAGGCGGCGGGGGATTATACCCTCCACCAGCAGACATGACACACTGTGTAGCAGTTGTGGGAATTATTTAATTTAGACACTGCGCTCAGAGCTTCTGCATTGCTCTTGGAAATGGGAAGTGGGACTAGCACAGTGGAGTGGAATGGTGAGAGAGGAGGTATAAATAAATAGAAGGTGATGTGCTCCTATAAAAAAAGGTTCATAATAAAAGTTCTGGTATTAAATTTGATCTTTTATATTTTTAGAATTTAGCGTCAAAAATTAAAGTTACTAATAATTAAAGATATGCAAAGAAAAGTAGAAAGTTATCGAGTCAAGTCTGAAAAATATAACATTTATTTTTCACAAATTTCCCTAAAACTCACCTGAATTTCTAAAAGGGAATGAATCTAAAAGTGATACTCTCTGTCCGTTTAAGCTACTTCTGTTGTCTTTTCCAAGTGCCAACTGCTCACTCAAGCCGTATTGCTGTTACAACCATTGTACAAGGGCTCCCAGAGCTGGGAGCACCCATTTAACTGGCAAGTTGTTTTTGCACTCTCATGATGCCACTGCCGCAGACAAGGACTAGAAAGAGGACCGGGCTCTGGACCGGGAACAGGAGCAGGAGCAGGAACAGGAACAGGCCAACTCCTAAGCTATTGCTTTGAGCCCGAGCCGGGCCAAATTAATGACAATGACTCTGAACCGGGCTGGGCCAACGGAGCTGCGGAGTGGGATGTCGGCGTCCGTGTACCCACTGATTGTTCGGTGGGTTCTCCGGCCCCTAGCCGCTCCTCCTGCTCCGGCTACTTTTTCAGTGTTTGTCTGCATTTGCACTGACACATGACAGAGCGTTTCATTTGTTGTGCGGCACTGGAGTCGGATAAGCGAGTGGCGGAGCATGACGCGGAGGAAGTGGGCACTGATGCCTGGCCAGGATTAAATATGGCATTGCAAAAACTCAAGGGATCGAAGGGCAGCCAGCCGCCCCGACTATTCCCCAGTTAATTGAGAGGAAGGTGGGGTGGGGTCGGTCCACTCACTTAGCCGCTTATTAGCTCGCAAACGATTGGGCCAAGACACGCAACCCAAACGCGGTTAACGCTTCACTTATGAGCAGGGGTTCCAGGCCAACTTCGTTTGCCGGTGACCAATGTAATTGACTATCCGCTCACGATCGGATTCCTCATCCACGCGCACACATCTATCATCGCCGAGCCGAGCCGGCTAATTAACCGGCTGGCCTGCATAAATGGTTAGTGGTGGCGCTGCCAATGAGCCGCTAATGCCAATGTGCATGCCAATTCTGCGGCCGTGGCTAATCAGCATTAAGCTGCGGCACATGTCGAACGCGACTGACAATGTGAACCCTAAGTTCCCCGATTATTTCAATTAAATTTCAATATTAAAAACTTCCTTCACAGATGGCGACGAATCGCTTCATTGGCCAAATATTTGCCGCCTGCCAACAGACGCATCATCAAAATGTTTTTCTTGCCGTATTTATGGCCGTGCAATGTAACAAACACATCATAAATGGGGCACAACACATACTTAATGAAATATTTATGTGCCTTCTGTGCGTGCGAGTGTGCGTGGTGTGTGTGTGTGTGTGTGTGTGTGCAGTGAGCACATATTTGCCATACATTACGCACACATTACGGTCTGGCGTATTTGTATTTGTTTTACTCCGAGCCGAGCAGCGGGGATATGAATTTTTTCTCTTTGGGCCCTCGTCGGGCGCCAAAGTGAAACAAAAGATGCCAGAAAAAACGTGCTGCATATTTTGCTGCGCACTTTGAGGCCAGAGGCAACGGCTCTCTACGGTTTCATATTTTTTAATATATTAGCTAGCAAAATATTATATTATATTATGTCGTACGGCATAGAGGCAAAGATGTATGCGCAAGGACTGCCTTTAAATGGGCATGTAAATTTTATTTGTTTTTTACGAGCGCATAAATCAAAGAAAATTGTTTTTATACAAAAAATATGTGCGTTGCCCCTTTCAATGGCCGGACATTTCATATTTTATGCGGTCGGCGACCCTTTTCTGCAGGCATTTCGGCCAAAAAGGGAGCACGAGTCCCGAGCAATCCTGCCTGAAATTCCAGCAATCCGCAGCCGCCTTTCATGGCCTGCACCTACGATCAACTGCAGCCGATAGGAGGACTCCAATCAATACACGAGTACAAAATAAACGCCTGGAGGCGTCGTTGCTCCCATTTGAGACCCTACGCATCTGGCCCCATTTTGATTTTTCCTCTTTGTTTTTCCAAAAATTGATTTCATTAATTTCTAATGCTGTCTGAAAATACACAAGGAACAGCAGCCGCTGGCTGTTTGCACAGTCAGAGAGGAACAGAGCCGGCAATACATCAATGGAGAATAAAAAATACACATCGGAGGGCGATGTATATATTCACAGAAAAAAGAAAAAGCTCACTTCACAAATTATATCAAAAACGAAATGAGCAAAAGTATATATGAAAAGGAAAATGAGAGCTGAATTTTAAGGTCTGTAAATACTGTATACCCTGTCTCTGAAATATATTTAATTTAATAAATAATATTAGAGGAAATAAAACTTGAAACAATTTAATTTCTAAAAACCATTTGATTTTACAACTGAAAATTATTTCGCAGTATGTCAAGGTCCAATAATTATGCACATTCTGGTGGACCCCACCAGAATTTCCCTCACAGGAAATGGCACAAAACGTATCAAGTAAAAATGAGATGAGGAATTAAATAAAATAAGATACTTTTGTTGAAAATCTCATTTGGAAATTCCTTGTGCAGCAATTAGGGGAAATTCGTTTGGGTTTTTTCCTTAATTTGTGTTGTTTGTGCCATCTTGGCTTTTGGTATACGAAAATTAATTTAGCCATGTAATTGTGTTTCCTTTTTTTGTGTCATAAGGACACTGCAAGTCCTTGAAGGCAATTTCCATTTGCTGTCCGCTCTTTCGCAGCCACGTTTTCATTATGTAATTATTTCCACATGCTAACGCTCGCACATCGAATTCATTACTTTTTTTTATCAGATTCACCTTTTTCGAGGGCAAAGAGAACTAAAACTAATCCTTGGCCAAGCGTTTGTCGAGTCAGCAACGCATTACCCGATCCCACTTTCAGATAAAAGTAAAAGCAGCGACACGTAAACGGTCACGGCTTCGCACACTGGCAAACCTGCTCCCAAAAACTTACACAGACTCGCACACAATCGCTCTAATACACGCAACGTGTTGGCACCCCTTTCTTATGCAACAATTTTCGAACGCTGGCTGAAATCACAGTCTCTCAGTCGGGCACAAAGAGCCGGCTTAATGGCCCCGGCGGATAGAATGGGCTTGGATAGGGCCGAAAGGACGAGGGGACGCGAGGACGCGAGGACGAAGGCAGAGACCCGCATAAAAGGCTCTCCAAATGCAGGCGGCCCTTTTAAGTATCTATAAAATGAAAATGTTTATAGAAAAAGTGCTCAAGTGACTTGATTTGTGCATTAAAGATATGTGTATAGGTTCCACCTGACACGGAGTATTTCCTCAGCCATAAAATGCAAGAGATACCGCTGAGCCATGAGCCCGGTGCCATGAGCCACGTGCTTGTATCTCCCAGATACTTATGCTGTGTGCCAGGCATAATGTAAATGCGAAAAGGGTAGACCGGCGCACACACTCACAATGGCCACTAAAATTCGGCCGTTAAGAATCCTTTAAGGGGCATCGGGACCGGAAGTGAAAGTTTTCCGTAGTCAGTCAGTCTGTTACTCCAGCCATTTACTGCATTTTTATGTGACCGGAGGCGGGATCGGGGATGGAGGGCATATGGAGATTGGCCCTTGCCATTGATGGTTTATGTAAGAGCCGGTTGTGTGGCCGAGAGTCCGGAGTCCGGATCGTTATAGTTATGTATGGGATGTAAAATGAACAGACGACATGGGAGCTCTCCTCAAGATGGGCCAGTCGGTAATGAAATGAAGTGTAGAACATTTTATTTTACGAGTCCTGTATTTGGTTTGGTGAAACACAATGAAAACCATTTGATTTATCACTGGTTTATTAAGATTTCAGCAACTATTTAAGCATCCAATTGCTTAGCTCAGCTTAGGTACTAGAATTATCTGAAATATAGAAATAATTACACAATTAATTGCCTTGGCTTCTCTTTGATCAAATATTAATTCCGAAACACCAATTAGCTAATGAAATGTTGTGTTATGTGTGAGATAAGCTGCCTGTACAGCTTTATCGATCCGTCAAAGGGTTATTCCGGAAGTGGATAAGCAAAAGCCTCGCTCAAAGTGTCCTCTAAGGCCCTCGCTATTTCCGTAATCGCATTGCTTCTCGCCCGTGTTAATAGGATACAAATTAAATTTAATATAAAATTCATTTGGGCAAATCAAGGAGACCGAGACAAAGCGATTGCTTGTTACACTTCTCGGACTGGCCGAGCACTTTCAATAATTGCCACTTTGGCGCACATTAAAGCCAACTTATGCCCACGATTGACTGCTGCAACAGCCGAGGCCTATCCGCCTCGTTTCTACAGGACTCTCTTTCCGTGCCGCTCCACCTAGAACGCATAATCATTATCGTTACAGTTTATTGCACATTAAAACTGCGCCGCTGCCGCTGCCAGTGTCGCCCTTTGCTTTTATGCCACCGTCGCTGGGCCAAACACTTGGCATTACATAAAGCAAATGGCCATAAAACGGAACTGGGAACATGGCCGAAACGAAACGAAACGAAAGGAAGAGGAAGGCGAAGAAGGAGCCAGCATCTCGGTCTTGACCGACTCGTAATTGTCACCCTCAGCGCCTTTTGTTGGAATTTACACATGAATAGTTGCCGGACCTCCTGCCAGTGGGAATTTAATTTAATTGCGCCTGAAATTTGCTTCCATCTCGAGCACTCTCCGCGATTCGCTCGCTTCAATTGTATTTGAAATTTTCATTTGATTTTTATTTAATTTTTAAGTACTCCCCGGGCGGCCTGAGTGTTCGCAATTAGCGGCGCTCCGGAACGAGTTTCGATATGATTTACGAGTGACTGGAGCCGAACCCTTCGACTAAGCCCGACTAAAAGCCAAATCCAATAAAACGGGGTTAGAGCTGTCACGCTTATTTTATTTGATAGCCCCATGATTTAGCAAATTATGCAAATGTTTGCACTTATTTGAAACAACATTTTTGTTACTCATATTGAGTCGCACTCGTTCTCTTCGTTCGCTCTCGTTCGGTCTCTTGCAAATATTGACAAGAGTTTTATTTAAATTTGGCTGCCAATTTCTTGGCAGGAGTTTCCGGCAATGTCACTGCGCTCCCCCTTGCGGCTCCGCCCTCCTCCGCTCCAGCTGCCACGTCCTGCGCATATTTTTGCGAAATCAGCAAATGTTGCCGTTGTCAACTGAGTTGGCCCCTGCCATGTCTCGATTCGCAGATTCTATTTTTTCTGCCGTCTCCTTCCGACAGCGGAGCAGTCCGGAGCGGAGCAAATGCCACTAATATGAAAGCAAATTTGCATAATAATTTTTGCCAGATTCTTTTCCTAGCTGCCGTCATATTTAAGTTGGCATTCCTTTAGTTTGGCACTGGAATATTCTGATTTTCAGTTCTCTTTAATGCTGAAACAGTTTGCTTTTTTGCTTTTTCTGCTGCGGTCAAACTACTTGCCACTGCTTATTAAATTAATTGAATTTAATGGCATTTAATGAGAAAATTAATTAAACTGCTTTATTTATTACGGCACATTAAACGCTTTTATATTTTCTAGCTTCTGACAAAGAGTGCGTTTTTTTTGCGGAGTTTAACCTGCGGTTGTGGTTTATATGACAACTGTTGGGAAAAAAACGGGGATTTTTCTTCTATTCATACAGCGTGTGTCATTGCAGAACTTGTGGAATTCTGCATTATGTTACTTAACAAAAAACTAACAGTTTATTCATTAAATAATTGAATTAATCTTAAAGCATCATTTTGGAATAATTCATAACTATAGCCTAACTTCAAGGAACTGATTGTTGGTATAATAAAATAAATGTCCCATACACCGACCCATGTTCAAGTTCATTTATCTACACACCTTACGCCTGCTTGCCCCTGGCAATAAAAATAATTGGCTATAAATGCGCTAAGAGTCAAAACAAAATGCCAATTGTCAAGGAGCCAACGAGAGCCTTTTCGCAAGAGGAAGCCGGTAAGGAATAAGAAATCAACACATTGCTTTTAATTAATGGAAGCTTCGGAGCACTCACACACTCTTCCCGCTGGCAGTTACCGTGCTGTTTTTATGACTTTCCGCCTGGCATCTGGGAGTGCCATCAAATCGGAGCGAAGCCTGGGGGGTGAAAGTCACCTTGTCGCTTGTCAGTTTCAAGTGCGTTGAGTTATAATTTTATGTGCAATTAATTTGCCACCACACACACACACTGGCACTCGTTTAATGCGTTTTCTGGCATGTACGTGGGCCAACTAATGAGGCAGCAGCTCTTGTTTTGGCCTGTTTGGCTTGGCTGAATATTGCCAGGCCACTGGAAATTGTTGTTTAGCCAGGACCCTTGCAGAAGCAATTTTAATGGCCACCGTGTTCTGGCAATTAATGTTGATGGCTTTTTTATAGTTCACAGAAACACGGAAAAAAGTTTCACCAGCAGACCCGCTTTCCATGCATCTAGGATGCAATTCGTTCGATCATTTTGCGTTATTCAAGCCGATAGCCGATAGCTCGAAAACAAATCAGCACAAGTGGACAAACGTGGCCAAAATTGCAAATTCCGGCACAAAACCACGCACTCCCCCACTGGGCATTTTACGATTGATTTTTGTTGTGGCTGCCAAAGAAGGGAAGGGAAGAGCGAACTGCGTTTGGACCGAGCGAAATCTCTAATTAGCTAATTGCTATAATTAAATGTTTTGCCAATGTTGGCATTTCGTTTAGCTCGGCGCAAGGATAATGTAAATTCTGAGAGCTGCCCTCGCAGCTACACGAGCCGGCTGAGTGTGTATGTGTGCTTCCTGTGTGTGTGTGTGTGTGTGTGGGGACGACGTCATCATCATTACCATCATTGGCATTGTTATTATTGCGGTTGCCCTCGTGCCTCGGAACCACTGGCTGTGCTCGCCCCGTAATGGCAAATCGAACATATTTGCATATGAAATGAGCGAAAAATCGAAACATGGCGGCAGCCAGGCCCGGGCCACGGCCATGTTGGGGTTCGCCAGCAAAAAAGGAACCCGGCGATTTCCGGCTTAGGAACCATCACATTTTAAACGCCCCCCGACTTGGCCGATTATTATGCAGAATCGAAAGTCAGGCGGCAACAAAACCATTTATAATCATTATAAATTATGCATTGCATTATCGCAGCCGACTCGTCGGGAGCTCGTCGCGCAGCTTGCCTTTTTCCCCAGCTGATTAGCAACTAATTCCGCAGTGGCCACGTGGCGTATGAGTAATATGCGCCGCCTGCAGTTGAGCTGTGAGTTTGTGAGTTGGGTTCGCAATTAAATCATCTCTTGCGGCCAATGCATGGGGGTTGGTTGAGAGTCGAACTGTAATAACTTTGTTTGGGCCTCGTCAAAACGCTGAGCCTACGAAATGCAAATGAGTTAACAAGTGAATTTAAATGAGATACAAACAACGGAGGAATTTCGTGACGAGGGACCCGTGTTTCGGCCAAGCTCGTGGGCAGACAAAAAGGGCTAACAAACTTTTTAGGCAGGAAAGTATACGGGATAGAAAACGAAAGGAAAGAAAATTTAAAACAGGGAAATTAGACCGGCTCTGGCCCAATCTTATAAAATTTAAATTAAAATCAGACCAGAGGATGCCAGTTGAAATAAGCCCGAGCCCGCGAAGAGTCCCGAAATTAATGTCAACTTCAAACAGTAATCTCTCTCCTTCTCGTTCTGCGCTTTAAACAAAGCGGCAAAATATGAGCGAACAAAGCAACTGCGAATAATGAAAAGGCAAACGAATCTTAAGTGCAGGCCAAAAATAACACAAATAAATGCCGAGCAAAAGGGAAATTGTTAAGAGCAAAGACTCGGAAAATAAGCCAAGCCAAAGGACATAACTCAAAAAATGGCTGCAAAAGTAACACAAAAAAAGCGGAGAAGCAAAATAAAATAAAAGAAAGCCGAAGCCGAAGCCGAAGCCGGCGAAATGAGGAAGAACAATCCCCGGCGTCTTGAAAGCCGGGCGAAATTAGCATAAAAAAAGGATTTGCTCGCTAATTTCACTTTAATGTGAGAGGGCAAAAGAAAAGGCGCAGGACAGCGATGAAGACGTCGCGCCCATTACGTCACTTTTATCTCGTCGCCTTTCCCTCGATGCCTCAGCCCCTCAGAGCCCCAGCCAGTCTTTTCGCTTTTATTTATAGCATTATTAGTTGGGCCAAGCGAAAGATCGCAGCTCGCTCCCCGCAACTTGGCTTTTGGGGGGGTCTGGTCCCAATAACAAAGTGCTAATGCCCTCGGCTAATTATACATCATTTGTTAGCCACATTTTTTCCAGCCACTTCCCTGCAGCTCCTGCTGCTCTCTTTTCACTTCCTGGGACGTTATAAATTTCTGTTTTTGGACTGCAAATGAGGTCGAGTATTGGTGCACCTTTCTTGGAAGTCTATTTGTAAGGTTAAGTTAAGCAAAGTCCGAACAATTGTCTTCAGTAGCTAACACAATAATCAATAGGCTCCTTTTCCCCCTTTTGTGATTATATTTGTCTCCTTTATGACTAGAGCTAATCCCATAATTTTCGTTAATTTTCTTGCAGGTCCGCCCGTGCTATCCGAGTCCATAATGGGCACTGTTGGCCGACTGCCCTGCAACGTCACCCCGCCCATCTACGAGGACCGAGTGGCGCTGGTCATCTGGTACAAGGTCGGCCTAAAGACACCCATTTACAGGTGAGTCTCGTCTCTTTTCGGGAGAGTTTGAGCTTTCAATAACCTAAGTGCAGTGGCGGGGACAGGCGGCTGAATGGCACTTTTTTTGAGAGCCGCCTTAAATCTTTAAGCCGCCGTGTCAAACGCAGAGCCACAAGCCGCAGAGCAGAGCGCACACCTGACCGCAAACATTTCAGCCGCACACACTCAGACAGACACGCGCGGGTCCATAAATAAACAAAATTGATTACCGCAGACAACTTTTGACGCACTCAACCCGCTCGCCATTCCCCATTCCCGATTCGCCACTCGGGCAGCAACACAAACAGACAGATGAGGCGGGAAATTGGATCGGAAACCGGAGACCTGCACATGTCAGTTGCCGCATTTTCGGGGAGTTTTCATTCTGATTTAATGGCGGCTAATTAAGCCGATTTTTTCTCCGCAGTCCGCAGTTCGCAGTCCGTCAGCCTGCAGACATGAAATTAGCATAACTAGAAAATTATACACAGACCCAGGGTCGGGAGCAGAAGCAGGATCTGCCGAAAGTGAGCAAAGTTTCTCGGCGGCAGTCTCGGTGGCTCGCTCCAAGGTTACATTCGGCAGCAAAAACTTTTTCAATTATTCATGTCTAACATTATGTCGTAGTGGTTGGTGGCTGCTACTACCGAGTGCCGAGTGTCTTGTACGAGTATCTCCTAGATACACGTCTACATCAAAGGCGTGAAACTTTAATTGGATTCGTCTGACTGGGATATGTGTGTGTGTGGTGATTAGCTGATTGCCAGGCAGCCGTCCAGCCAGGCAGCCAGGCAGCCCAGCAGCCACCGAGCTAGCCATTGACATGCGGCCAAAACTAATTGAACTTCGGGCACTTCAAGGACTTGCAAATGACTCGAGCGAAAGTAGTAATTAGCGTTGCATAACGACCGGCAGAACCACGCTCGAACTGAGCTCAACTCTTGTTTGTAATTAAAAACCACTCAGCAAGTAAATTAATCATAAAAGAAACCGCTTGCCCAGGTCCTTTTGGCCGCGTTCTGACCCGTTCTGCCCCGTTCTGCCCCGTTCTGCAGAAGAGGCCACGCCCGGTGGTAAAAATTTAATTTTCGCCCAGCGTTGGCCCTCGACATTGACTTTTTATTGCCCGGCTGACATACGAGCTCCGGCGTCGTCAGGTTCCTCAGCAGAACCTCATTATCCGTTCGAGAGCGCCATATGCTGGGAGCAAATCAAAATCGAAATGCAATAAAACACAGGCTTGCAATCCGAGCAGCTGTCGAGGGCGCAGGATATATGGAGATGCAGAGGAATTTATGGCGATTTTCTGCCACGGGCAAAATATGTACTCTGCAGGCCAAACAAACGACCGCTTGTCGATCTAATTTAGGTGCGATTTTCCGGGCCAGCAATGGCAATTTGAATGCCAATTCAGTTGCCAACTTGGTGAGGCCTCGGGGCAGGCACTAAATGATTAATTCATAAGTTGTATCATCTCCATGGGCCCCAAACTTCGCTACCGCGGGCGAGGATTACTCTGGCTCTGGATCTCAATTAAAAACGCTTTCGCCCACTTTAAGACCTGCCAAAATAGAATATTACGACAGAGCGTGCATAATTAACTATGTGTTGCCAGGCACGAGTGCCTTAAACCCAATTAACTTCGCCACTCGGCTAAATGTTGACCTAAATCGGGCTCCACCGGACACTCCACTCCTCAGCTGGCTCCAAACTTTTTAAACCTGGCCCAAAGTTGGAGCAGCGGCGGCACGGACACTTTAAGACCATTGATTGACCACCAAAATGAGCTCATTACGGCCAGTATAGGCTGGAAGGAATAATCAATAATTGGGAATTTCAAGCGAAAACAATAAATTTCGGCGCGGGGGCGGGTGTGTATTATTAATTCATTGCAGAACCCAATTACGCCGGTGGCGATAATAAAAAACTTCAACATGGCGTGAGAAAGTAATGGCAGAGGGGCGACTTTTGTTTTCCTTTTGGCCCAGGCTGATACACAGGAATTCTTTTAATTTTCCCATCCCCACACTGAGAGAAAGGCATTGAAAATCTTAACTTGCTGTTATATTGAATTAAAAATAATGTCTGATAAGGTAAACTTATATCTGTACCACTTATAAAATAAGTAAACAGTCCTTAAAAGCTTATTGCAATAATATTTAATTTTATCTAGGCAAGTGTACCATTTAAGATAATACTTTTCCCCAGTGCCCGTCTGATTTTCGCCTGTTCTTCCCCGTTTCAGTGTGGATACACGCGACTCCAACTTCGCCCAGGGCACGCACTGGTCGGATGAGACCTATCGGGAGCGGCTCTCCTTCTACGTGGAGGGACGTGCTGGCACGCTGACCATCAAGTCAACCACGGAGGACGACACGGGCGAGTATCGCTGCCGCGTCGACTTCCAGAAGAGTCCGACGCGTAACTCCAAAGTGAATTTAACTGTCATAAGTAAGTACGGGCATCGGGCCATTCTCCTTTCGTTCGCCTTTCTGTTTGCTCACGATGTGCGGGGCAGCATAATTGAGCAGCTAATTTGTGCAGCGACATATCCTGGACCAGGACCCGGGTGGGATTCCATTCTTCTGCGTTCCGTTCCGTTCCGTTGCGGTCCGCTCACTCCGGCCCTGGCCAACCACGCCACTCAGCTCTTGGACAAACACATTAGTTACAGAATAAGACGCCAACTATATGTTCGGGTTGCCAACTTTTCCCTTATTTTAACCCACTGCCATCGCTCCCCCGCCCAGCTGCAGTCCTGCACTTGGCAAACAGATTTTAAAGTGCCAACTTGGCGAGAAGTTTAAACTTGGCTGGTTAAAGCTGCTCGAGGAACACTCGGGCGGCGGGTGGCGAGTGCAAAGCGCAACTTTTGAATTGAATTCCTCGCCTCTTAAATGGATTTCAGATTGGAATTGGGAGAGAGAATGCGATGAAATGGTTAGGATTTCCAAGGCGAGGACTTAAATCGATGCAAGTCGAAATTGGGAAAAACTAAGCCCTTACAAGCGGTATATAATGTAATGTAAGGATTACATTATTTTTATTACTTTTGTACATTAGCGGGAATTAGTGTTGTTAACATTTTAAGGCTTGGGTCTTTTCAAGGTATTTTTACTTCGAATCTAGGATTTTATAAATAAAATTAATGCAAGTCAAAAAATTTAACTTTATACTCCAAATTAAATATCCTTCTCATTCCATTAATGGAACTGCTAATGGAAATTTAATTTATTAAAATAAGATGGAAATCGTTAACTTATAGCTAACCTTAGAATCCGAATTGCTTTCCAAGTAAGAGGCACTTCTTAGCCCCAGGTTCCCGTGGGATTGTCCAGAACCAAAAGCGTATTCCATCTTCCGCTCTACCCACTTCCAGCTGGAATTTAAGTCCTGTTTTTTTAAGCTTATCCCCCCGCGAGGATACCTGGGCATTGAGGCGGCCACAGCTTGCAATTTACCATTAAAATTTATATGCGTTTCCAGCGGCGTTTAGCTGAGATATATGGCCAGCAGAGTTGGCCTGGCCAAATATTGTTGGTAAATAGTTGCTGCCGGCTTCGCAGTCGGCGTCGCAGTTGCCAGATGAAGCGTAGGGACCAAGAGGCGGCGGAACGGAGGGCGTGGCCGTGTTTTACAAACTTCTTGAGCATGTTCAACATGCTGCCGCTGTGTGCGTGTGTTTGTCTGTGACATGTGAAGCGTAAAACCAAGGCAGGATTTAGAACTTTGTACGTCGGTCGGAAAACGGGAAGCGGCAAAGGGAAAAAGAACAGAGGGAAAAACTTTAAAGAAGATATTAGATTAAAAGTTGCCCCAGTTCGGGGTGGACACTTTGGACAACTTGCCGCTGCTGCTAATGCGCCGGGCGGCGGCGACGGCAGGGGGGACCAGGAAATTCCCAGGACTTGATCAGGCCAAGCAAATTTGCCAGCAAAGCGATGATAATCGGGTTGGGTTCCGGCTCCAAATAGTTGGGCAAGTGCCCGCCCGAAATAACCAATAATAATAAGGAAGCGTCCTGTAAAAAAGGAGAAAAGGGAGTCAAAACAATCAGGTCTGCAAGCTAAAGGGGTAAAGTGTATAAAAATAAGTGAGATACAAGTACTAACAGTATTTTCCAGTTAAGAATATTCGATTATTTAATACTTACTTTTATAAGCTAACAGGGAAAATTCCAGAGATAAGCCATAATATTTGCATATGTACACAATGTCTTAAATCGACTGAAACCTTTTCAATTTAGGAATTTCCAATCTCTAATATATAGTTGGGCGAGTGCCAACACAAATACCCAAAAATAATCAGGAAAGGGCCAAAGCAAAGCAGTCAAAACAATGACTTTGGTTAAGTTAGGTCAGTAGAATACATAGAAATAGGTGATATAAAAGCAGAAGGAAGCTAAGAGGATATATAGTAAGAATTCCCGATTTAATTTGGTTTTGCCAACTTCCGCTTGAAAGCTAATAAAAAATATTACATTTTTAATTGTGAGATACCATTATCTAAATAAAAACTAATGTCAATTTTTCAACTTTCCTTTTAAGTTTTAGTCGGTGTTTGTCTTAATATTTCAGTGGTCAATCGCAAGTGACTGTGGTATTCCTTTGTTCCCTATATTTCACATGTTAACACCATTTTGGAACATCGGAATTAAACTCAAATGCGAAAATTCACATTGCATAATTCCATAATGCTACTTCGATAAGTGCTGATCAGAAATGCTAAGCATATGCTTACATTAAATAAAACATATTTAATCTGAAATATATATTATGTATTTCAGAAACGAAATGCTTTGAATGCAGAGTATCCATTGCATTTCCTTGTTAGCTATTTCTCACATTTCTACATCATATTGGAACATCGGAATTGAAACTCAAATGATTAAATTCACATTGGATATTCAATAATAATAGTTTATCAATAAATGCTATTTAAACTCTCTGCGCAGATAGTCTTAATTTATTTATTTTTGGGTGTTAGTTGACGTATCTCTGTTATATAGATTTCTAAGTAAACAATATGCCATGCTGCTCTACAAATACGGGGTATACGAGTAATACTTTGCTGAACTTTGACTGCACTTGTCGGGGCGGGGCCATTCTTTTCTCTTGCTTTCCTTGCCGAAGTGGCAACAGCATAAGCGGCTCTTTAAGGCAGCGACAGCCAAGCTCTTAAGGAGCTTGCTGGCCGGCCAAGTATTGAGCTGACAGGCCGAAGACCGGTTAGGTGTCAGCGATTTGATACAGAAAAAACTGCAATTTAACGAGCTCCGAGCTGGAGGTCCGCAGTCTATGATTTCCATTTTCGAAACTCAATATTTAAGCGCTGCCTTCGTTTTCCTTCTCCTTGCAGTTCCGCCCGAATCCGTGATTATATTGGACAGCAAGGGAGCCACCATCAAGGATCACACGCTGGGACCCTACAACGAGGGCTCCGGCATCAACATCACGTGCGTGGCCATCGGCGGTAAGTCCCAGAAATATAACGTAGTCCGGACTGTGTGGTCGGGCGAAAGTGTTGATGCTGGCTGCTTGTGTCTGACAATTAAAAGTGATGAGCGTGAAAATGCAGGCGAAAGATTTTCACATTTTATTTAATTTCCACCCGCCTGTCGGCTGCACGAACTCGAGTCGGAGCTGGGGCAGGAGCAGGAGCAGGAGCTGGAGCTGGAGCTGGAGCCAACGTGCAGACAATCGAGGAGCTCTGCCACACACAATGCCCACACAAATTGCATTGAGAGCACTTGAAAATTGCTAAAAGCCAAACAAGACAACAAATGAAACAGCGAAAGGCACTTGTACACACACGCAGCCAGCCACACACCCGCACATTCCAGCATGCCAGCATGCCAGCATACCAGCATCCACTCCCACCAGGAGACACTCATCCACTCCTTGCACTTGTGAGCACATAAACAAACAGGAGACCGGCTAAAGCGCTGCCGGCTAAACGCCAGAGACAACTCCGAGTCTAAGCCGTATGGCAAACATATCAGTTGCACACACACGTCCCCGTCCCCGATAATTCTTTTTCTTACCCTTACCCTCTGCCACGCCGACCAATCCAAATCCGAATTCTCTTCCTTGCAGGTCGCCCGCAGCCAAGGGTCACCTGGCTGCACGGCAACACCGTCTACAAGGACGCCAGCGTGGGCCAACCCCTCTCCGAGCGCCGGGTGGCCAACGTGCTGTCCCTGCAGCGGCTGGAGCGCCGGAATCTCCACATGCAGCTAACGTGCCGGGCGGAGAACAATAATTTGACAACGCCAATTATCAGCAGCGTCGTCCTCGACATGAACCGTGAGTAGCCTGCCCTGCCCGATCCGGGCTTGGGTCCGTGTCTGGGCCTAACTAATTAATTCTATCGCTTTCACCCTCCTCACCCACCGGCCACCCGCTGCCGCTGCAGTGCGTCCTTTGATTGTCAAGCTGCAGGGGGAGAATCGACCACTGTCGGCGGGGAATTCTTATCAGCTCAGCTGCGTTGTCATCGGAGCACGTCCAGCGCCGACGATTACCTGGTGGAAGGGCAGTACCCCCATGAAGAATACTCATGAGATTGTAAGTGGAAGCGAAGCGAAACAGCGTCCGGCTCAAGCTCGACTAGCGAGTGTCCTTTGCAGACCTAGATAAGGATGGCCCAGCAGGACTAAATGCTGAGACTTACCTTATATCGGAAAATATGCCCTAAACTCAAACTTGTTTATTTTTCCTTAAAATTATTCTGTAAACGAAAGTAACTCAATTAAATGTTGTCGTTTCCAAGTCGTTAGCTCTTTAAAAATCATACTTGTATAATCTGTTTTATTGTATTATTTGAAAGGTCTAAATAGGTGTTATATTTAAGAAAAATTATTACAAATAATATGTAATATGTAATACTTCAATAACTTAATTATATTCAAGTATAGAAATCCCTTACTTGCCCCCACTTGCTTTCATATTCGACTCTAAACTTTAATAAATATCTCTAATTAAACAGATACCCTATCTGGAAAAGAGACTTCCTGGCAAACCCAGTGCTACCCTGCTCAAAATGTTTATAAACATGCAAATTTCAAATGCCTGTCATCCTTGTTAATGGCCGCCCCGGAGTACAATTTCCACTCCCCATTTCCCATTTCCCAGCGGCAGCCGTACACATGCTTTGTGGTAATTGAAGTTGCTCGAACGGCAGTCACGTAGCGAGGGCCTCAATTAAAAGCCACCCCTATCTGGGCCGCAGGACGTGCCGAACCCTTTGCGATTCCTTTGTCTTGGCTCAGCTATTAACTTGCTGCTCTCCCCGTCTCGTTATCCAGGCGAATCCGGACGGGAATATGACCACCTCGGTGCTGACATTTACGCCCACCATTGATGACCGCGGCAAGTTCCTGTCCTGCCGCGCGGAGCAGAGCATGATACCCGAGTCCGGCATGGAGGACGGCTGGAAATTGGACATATATCGTGAGTACTGCTGGCCCGGAGAGCCGCTTAATATTTAATACGGCCTGCCAAAGTTTTTAATGAAAACGAAAGCCGAGACTCGGCTTTAAAAACTGTGTAAAAATCCGCTGCACTGGGCCCCACCCAACAGCTCCATATTTTTCTTCGATTCTTCTCAGCTGCGGCAAGTTTTGGCAAATTAATTTCCAGCGGCGGCCGGTGAAACTTTTGCACAAAACTTGCGAAACTTTTTAACCCGCCACAGGCACCGCAAGCAGCGACGCCGGCGCCGCCAGCAAAGTCATCTTTACGCTTTTACAGTTTTCGACCTGTTTGCACAAAATTTAAATGGCAAAGCCACCGAGCGGGCCACCGACCGAGCCCCCTCCCAGGACCCGGACCGCTTCCTGTTTGCCTTGGGAGTGCGCGGTTTTGTTGCTTACCTTTTAACTTTTCCCCTTTTTTGTTCGGCGCCAATTCGATTGAAATATCTGGCTCATTCGCCGCGAAAAGGAGGGGCTCGGGCTCTGTTTGCCCAATTTGATAGATTGCTTAATAAGCTTAATTGATTCGCATTCGCGAACCAATTTTGAATTAATCAAGTTAAAATTTTGCCCAGTTACAGTCCTTTTCTCTGCCGGAACAACATTTCGAGGGCCTAATTGGCCGGCTGGCTGGCCGAAAAAAATAAATATAATTATAAACAAACAAGCAGCTGGCAACTCCAACTTAAATTGGCTAATTTGTGCGGCTTACACAGTAATTACACCTTTGGCCGGTGCTCGGGCATTTTATTTGCTTGCCAGCTTTATTATTTGTCTGGCAGGCGATTTAAAGTAATTAGCCTTCCCAGATGCCATGGCAGCTAAGCCTGTTTCCTGGGATGGGGATCCCCATCAGATACTATATTCCCGTATTTTCCATTCGCAGACATCCCGGTGGTGAGTCTGGAGCTGGGAACCAATTCGCTGAACTCCACGCTGCGCGAGGGCATCGATGTGTTCTTCGAGTGCAACATCAAATCGAATCCGTGGATATACAAAGTTAGCTGGCGGCACAATGTAAGTGACAGACGGATGCCGTTTTACATAAGTTAGCTCCTTAACACCCCACTGCCCCCGGAGTGCTGGCTAATTTATATGCCACCGCGCCGACTTGGGGCACTTTCGAGTGAGAAGACCAAGGAAGCCCGAGTCGCTTAGCGGGCATACATACATGGCGTACATGGCGGCGTTATTATTATTATTATTTTCATTATACGCCATACATACATTAGCCGGCGCGCCGGCGGCGGCGAATCCGTCCGAGATGGAGCGCATAATTGCTGCATATTTTACGGCTGCCAAAGGGCCAAAAAATGGAATGCTCTACGCACACACATAGAGAGTGGAGCGCACAATTTATTATTGAATTACCCGGCAGTGGGAGAGCACTTAACAATTTATGCAGGCCGGGCCTAATTTATGCAGCCACCGGGCCTTCAATCAGCCGCCCCGCCCAGCTGCCTGCGGGGCGTATGCGCAATGTAACGCAACATAAAAGTGTTATTAGCTTTGAGAAATTAAATTTATTTCAATTTAGCAGTTATCGGTAAATTGAATTCGATTCAATAAATTATTATGCCACACGAGGAGCAGGCAGGAATTTGCGAAGCCCTTTCAATTTACGTTCGCTTTCTGCCTTCTGGTTTTTCCTTTCGCTTTCAGGGCGAGATCCTGGCCAACAATCCCGCCGAAGGCATCGCCGTGTCCAACCAGAGTCTGGTGCTGCAGAACGCCAGCCGGGCGAGGAGCGGGATCTACACCTGTGTGGGCAGCAACCGGGAGGGCGACGGCGAGAGCAATCCCGTCCAGCTGGACATACGATGTGAGTTATTTCCCCAAGTCGGTTGTGTGTTAATTTACATAACAGCTTAATTAAAACGAATTGGATCTTTCGATTGCAATTTGTAACTAACACGTTACACAATGCAATTACAGCAGGACTCAACAGCACGAGTGTCCGACCGTTCGTCCCTGTGTGCGACTTATCCTGCCAGGGACAAATTGAATTTTTCCCGTAAATCAGACAAATAAATCAATTAAAGAGCACAAACGAGGCAACAATGTCGGCGCACTTTCTTTAAAGGTTTAATTGCCGAGTGCCTAGAGTGAATCGAATTCAAGTTGGCCAATGTTTTCCTTTAATTATGCAGATGTCTTGGCCATTCAACCCGACTCGAATCTCCCTCTGACTCTCTGTATCTCTGTATCTCTCTTTGTATCCTTGCAGTTGCGCCCGTGTGTCGACCTATTCAAAAGACCACTTACAGCTCGGGCAGGCATGAAACCGTTAAGGTTGCCTGCGAAATTGATGCCAATCCCGCGGAGGCCAGCTACGTCTGGAAATTCAATGCAACCCAGGGCGAAACGGTGGACATACCTGCCTCGCAGGTGGCCGTGGATCGGGGCCGCAGCATTGCCCACTACACACCGATGACGGAGAATGTAAGTGCTCTTCCCCAACCCCAAGCCCGAATCCTTTTCCCTATTGGAACCCATTCTCATTCCCATCCCGGGCCCCTCCTGGAGGTCAAATAAATCAGTCCGTGGCACGCCCTTGAGGGCCGGCACATAATTTTCCAAACGAGTTGCGGTTTTGAATTTTCAATTAAGGTTGAAAAGGTGTGTCGCCATCGGCGTCGCCATCGCCGCAGTGCATGCATAAATTAAGCCAACGAAATGCATTGTCACTCAGCCCCACCGCACCCACTGCCCCCAGGCCCTTCACAGCCCCCTTGTACACCCCACACTCACCCGCCCCTGTGTGTGTTTGCGATTTCTTCTTTGCATTGCCAGGACTACGGAACGCTCCTCTGCTGGGCCACCAACGAAATTGGCGATCAAAGTGAGCCCTGCGTATACACAATAACCCCGTCAGGTGAGTACCATCGAGGGGGAGGGAGGCAGGTGGGTCTCGATTCACCTGTCAGTGGGGCCTTGCGGCTCGCGTGCCTGCAGCTTTGGCTTCATTTCAGGAATTGCAGGGCAGGCGAGGTTTATTGGAGACTAGGTTACCCAAGCTTGGGGATATAGGATATGTACCAGTTGGCATTTCTAAAGATTTTCATAGCTTCAATTTGTATTTATAGCTAAGGGAAATAAAATCAAGTACCTACATACTTATTGTAGCAGAAATGAACAAGTCTTTTATTGCCTATTTTTTGCTTTATAATTCGATCGAGACTTCACATACGCAGCACTTTCTGGCTGTCTCTCTTGAGAGAGAGGGATAGCTCCTCTATTTGGTCTGTAACATTACGCAGCCGCTATTTTTAAACGATAAAAATTTTATTTGATTTATTTTTAAAACATTTATTCCAATATTTGTTCTAGAGCTCGAATAAAAACGATTCTTTGTACTATCGATTTTTCCGATGTTTTACTAGTGAAACAACAATACTATCGATGCTTCCTAAGCCATACAATTTCTGCTTATATAAATTACATTATCGGCAGTTGAAGCCCTGAGTGATGCCATTTTCTCATTTAAAACGATTCCGGACTTAATGGATTAATTCTCATTCATGATCTTACCAAATATTTCCCTTCCAATAATCGAGAGAGCATCGTCATGATCATGTAAAGTCCTTCAAATGGAGTGTAATCGGTCTAATCATAACATCGATAGTGCGAAAAACAATCGATAGTTTTCAAAAAAGTTCAAAAAATCGATACTATCGATAGTGCCCCGATGTTTTGCCAGCACTAATTTGTTCTCTTGCTATTAATTTTATAACACCGCCTGATTGTCACAGCAGAATTTATGGACCAGAAACCCCATCTTAGTGGACACTGTTAGCCACAACACGGTATTTGCAACTCCCTCAGCTGGATTTCCAACAGTGGGAGCAAACTCGGGCTCTCAGCGGTCTTTGTTTATGTTTTGTTTTGGGTTTTGCAAAGTCCTGCTGCGCTGATTTGCCGATGACTTTGGCACTTTGGTGCCTTGCTCTGCTGGCTGTTGGATGTTGGCTGTTGGCTGATGGCTGCTGGATTAGTCAAACCGAAGCTGCCAGCTGGCTTATTGATTTTGAAGCTACCCCGGGAAATATGTACACGGGAAGCTGCAGGCAAATGCTCCGAGTCCGTGGCATTTGTAGCTTGATCTGTCTCTGAGCCGGAATAATAAATATCCTTTGGACCTTTTCCCTCTGCTCTGTTTGCCGGGGATTGCAGGCGAGCCGGATCCGCTACTGAACTGCACGGTGCTCAACCAGACGTCGACGGGCTTCCAAATCGAATGCATCGAGGGCTTCGACGGCGGCCTGCAGCAGGACTTTATAATGGAGGTTTACATGAATGGAACGACACGCAATCCCAAAATTTCCAAATCAAAGTGAGTACGGACTCGGACTCGCAGCGAGAGCAGGAGCAGGAGCAGGACCAGGACCAGGAGCAGCGGAATGGACACAGAGCAATCAGAATCACACGCCATGTGACTTCTGCATTACAAGAAGCCCAACGAGGCGTGGCATCGAACAGAACGCATGGCTATCGTCCTCGTCCTCTCCAGCTCCTCCTCCTGCGCTCTCCTCTGCGCCTGGCGAAACCCATTTGTCCGGCTCTTTGGACTTCCCTTTTTTGCGGTTCTGCCTTTCTTGATTTGGACATTCAAATATCGATTCAACTCCGTTGCAGGCGACCGTACTTTGAGGTGAGCGGCCTGGTGTCGGGCCTCAGCTACAATGTCTTCCTCATCGCCCAGAACAGCAAGGGCCGCAGCAACGCCACTATTTTGCAGGTCTACACGCTGAAGGATCCGGAGAAGCAGACGGGTGAGTTTAATCACAGGGGAGGCCCAAAAATGAATCCTGATGCGGGCTGCGTATCGTGTCTCTCGGTCTCTCTCCCTTTCTCCCTTTCTCTGTGCGTTTGCAATTTCATGCATGTCCTGGCTCCGAGTCCGAGTCCGAGTCCGAGTCCGAGTCCTTGCGCTCTGCCTACAAATTAATTGGCGAAGGTCCTGCACTTACAGCTGCTTCATTTGTCTTTTAATTTGCTTTAAGTTCTGCTAACATGGTTTTCTTTCCTTCTCGGTCCCTCCTGCCGCCTTATTTCGATTGCACGCTTTCCCTTAGTTAAAATAACATTCACTAAGTCCTATCAGAGATTCAGGCCAGCTTTGCCCACCACGACAAGCGACTGTATTTGCGATGAGGACGAGTTTCTGAACCTGGGCAAGGGAGTGGGCCACGACGCGGGCAAGGACGTTGACCAGCAAGAAGGTAGCGGTGGATACTATTTTCATTTAATTTTCTATTAATTAACTAACTTTAGTTGCTTTGTGTTAACCCTTTCTTTTTAAATGATGTTTTGCTATTTGTTTAGCTTTTATTGTTTCCTTAATTTTTGTAGCCTTTATTTGTGTCTTGTGTAAGTTAAGTCGCTTTTTATTTGTAATTGTTTATTTATTATATATTTTGTAGCGGTTTATGTTCTGTTTTTAACACCCTTCTGTACCTATATTTAATTTGTATATTCTTTGTGACTAATTTTGTTAACAACTGCTTTGTTTATTGCCTATTTACTTGTGTTTGAATAAATTCCACTCTACGTTCTCACCCCACACACTCCGCAAAAGGCAGCACAAATAAATCCGGACGCCGAATGGTTTTATTTTCCTTCCCCTTTTTTTCTGTTGGGTCTCTAAAAATTCCCGGCATGCCGACAAGGACTCGGACAAAAATTAGCAAGCCCAGCGGGGTAAGGGTACGGGGCAGTGGCACAGTGGGACAGCGGGGCAATGGGACAACGGGGCGGATTACAACGCGCAGATATGCACAGCTACACTGGCACACATGCACCCACACACATGCAGCTCATTAAGGCGGCACTAAATTCGAGGCACGTGCGCCAGGAACTGCCACCGACAACAATAACAAGCAAAGGACGCAGACTGGACCAAGAACGGAACGTAGTTAGCAGCTCATAAAACAATGCAGGCTCAGGCAAAGAACGAAAGGCAGAGAGAGCGAGAGAGCACACTCAGAGAAAAACGGGTTCCGTTTACTCGCTGAATATTCCTCATACTCCCATTAAATTGTAATAAAAATGTACATTAAATTCGATTTAAGGTGTACAGAAATTTGAAGGATATGTACTTATTGTATTTGTTGTAATTTATTATGGATTTGCAAAACCCTTCTATTAAACTAAAGTTTAAACCTACGACTGAAATAATATAATGCAGAATACTCACTTAAAATCAGAGATTTTGTCAACGAAATCATTTGTGACAAGCCTACTTCAAATTATTAAATATTAAATTACCTAGATATGTATATAACAATACTGTAGGGTAATTAAATGTTTAAAAAATATAGTTTTTGAAGGCCGTATCAGAAGGAATTTTCAAAGACATTTTTCTGTGTGCAAAGTAGGAATATGTAAATGCTCAGGCACATGCTTATCCTCCAATCCTTGGTCTCTTTCCGGCTTCCTTCTTTTTGACTCTACCCGCTCTCGCTACTCGCAGACCACTCGCTGGCCTATGCGCCCGTCATCGAGGACATCCGGCCATTCCTCGGCATTCTGGCCGGCATCGTGGGCAGCGTTTTCCTGGTGGCCCTCATCATTGTGATTGTGGTGCGTGTGCGCGGCTCCTCGGGACGCGATCGCAATAATTACTCGCATCCGGGCAGCGGCGGCGTCGTCGGCGTGTCCGGCGCCACCGGCACCGGCGGCGGCTGCGGAGGGGGTGGCGGCATGGGCGGCGTGGGCGGCACCACGGCCAATGGGAACGGCAGCCTGGGCCTGCTGGCCAGCAACAACAATGGCAGCCTGGTCATCGGCACCCTGGGCCACAATGGCGGGCAATCAGTGCAGGACATGCACCGCATCGGCCGGGAGACGTGCCACGTGACGAGCAGCCTGGACAGCATCGACAAGAACCCCGACATCATTCCGCAAGGTGGGTTGGGTGAGTTTCCACAGGTGGCGGCCTGGACTGTCACCTATTGCTATTCCCCACCTAATCCCTTACGCCTCACCTCCCTCCACTTGCAGACGGCCACGACGTGGACGACGAGTGGACGACGAAGGGTCATGGCCGCGCCTACGCCACCGCCGCGCTGGCCGAGCAGAACGCCGTGATTAACTCCGGCACCTATGATCACCTGATGCCCACGTACGCCGTGGTGGACAAGAAGTCGGCCCCGCCCCCAGGCCACGGGCCCTACATCCAGTACAACACGCTTATCCCCGTTAGCAAAATGGGCGCTTACGCCAATCAACAGCAGCAGCAGCAGCAGCTCCATCATCAGCAGCAGCAGCAGCAGCAGGCGCCGCAACAGAAGGTGAGTTATGGACACCCTAATCCACTTCCCCGTCGGACACTAAACCTTTTACAATATGCCCGAGAAGCCTCCGCCGCCGCCGGAGTCTTAATTTACGACCCAGGGACTGACCAGGTGGTGGCCAGCCCTCCCTTGTCCTCCACATATTTTGGGTTAAGTGGTTTTTATAGCCAGCAGTTTGCGGCTTCTCCTAGGGGGCTGGCGATAACATAGTCCTTCAACCAGCAGCCCAGCAGAGGACCACTAAAGGAAGCTACGGTTATTGGAAAATAGGTTACGCCTTTAATTAGTTCAAAATATATTCCCTTTAAGAAACCTTCAGATATTTCTTCAGCAAATGCTTGTAAATCTAGAACAAGAACTTCTTGAAATTCTCTCGAAAACTTTCGAATACTGTCATTAAATAATGGCAAGATATTTCCAACTAACCGAAAGGAAATTCGCTTTGAAAACTGCTGAAGGTCGCGGGTCGTCAGTGAAGTAAGCGAAAACAACAATGGCCCGGTTGGGAATAGAACAGCATCATCTGCTGTTGCAGTTGCCGGAGAAGCGAAGAAACCAACATAATTTGAAAATCATTTAAGTAGAAATTTCTCTTTAGATGCCACGCCCCCGGAGAAGCTGGGAGCTGGGAGATCCAGAGCCAGAGCCAGTAAGCGAGAACCGAGCGAGGGCAGCCGCAGCAGCTGCAGCAATATAAATTTTCCATTTGCGAATTTAATAAAAATAAGTTGCAGGCGGAGACTGGAGACTGGGAAGCAGCAACCGCTAAGGAGGCAAGGAATGTGCGCATCCTGCTGCCAGCTAGCTCGAAATGCAATAAACGGCCAAGTGTGTGCCTCGCCGGCGGAAAGGGCGGCCAGTCCAGAGCCAGCACCAGACACATTACGGACAGGCGCCGCATGTGGGTGTTGTCTGGCCTAAACAAACAGGCCAGCAGCAGACATAAAGCTGGCAGAGGTGACTCGAAGGGTGTAGTAAATACCAGCTAAAACTTTACCTGCTCGAGGCAAGCGAGGGTTCGGTATGATGGCGCGAATAGTTCTTGTCTCTTCAGAATTAAGCTGTGCCTGCATAAAAAGGATATTTTAAAATCAGTTCTGGCCTTGCACTAAACTTCAAGTTCTGTTTCAAGATATTCTTGCTTAGAATGATACCAACTGTGTCCCTAACTTTAATCATGTCTGGCCGGGTGGAAAATCGAATCAAATTCAAGCCCCTAGAACTTACAAGGACCTTGGTTTCATATTTTTTAATTCATATTACATGGCTCTCTCCTGCATTGTCTTCTCGCCCGCAGACTGAGCTCAGCTATAGTGAACTGGCCGCCCCTCTGGTGGGCAGTGCGGTGGGCGTGCAGCGGATGGCCCCCTATTGCAGCGCGACCTTGGGACGGCCGGGCAGACAGGCGGAACTGAAGCGGGCCGAGCCGAACATCTACTCGCAGGTAAATGTGATGATGGACGACGAGATCCTGGCCGACTTGCATGCGGCCACAGCCTCCGGCAGCAGCTATGTGGCCGGTGCCGTGGTCGACAATGTGGGTGGCGCCGCCAATCTCTACGTTCAAGGATACGCGACGCGGGTGTAGCCTACTATGATTTTGTTATTGCCTTAGACACATACATATTTATTTTTTGTTAAATAAATGTTATTTATTTTCTGCTTATTTCTATCGATTTGAGTTCAGTTCTCGCTGTGCAAGTTTTAATTACATCTCGGTCTCTCAGTAAGCCAGTATCCTGTTTCGATAAAGAGCTGGCCAAATCAATAGCCGGGCAGAAAGCGGAAAGTTTGCAGTAGTTGCTGGCAAAATATTTGTCTTCCATTGCCGAGCATTTCTGAGTATTACACATACGCACCGTAGTGCAAACAAATGGAGCTGCAAGCAAACAGAGTGCTGAAAACTCGGTTTACGCAAATCGGGTTTAAGCAGCCGGAGCAAGTCCGACAGACGTGAAATAATGACCGAGGCATACCCTCGCCAACAGCTTCGAAAGTATTTGATGGGATTGGGCCAGAGAATTGAGTACCTGAAGCGGCTGAGCGCAGATTTGCAAAGAATCCGACGGCGATAGGTATACACTTGATAGATATCTCAAAGGCGATGTAGCCACCCATCTCGGCAAAGCATTTTTCAAATTTGTCTGGCCCTGGCAGACAAGTTATGTTCCGATTTAGTGGAACAGTCCCAATGGGACTTTGTTCAGCTCTTCTTTGTTTATCGAACCTGTTCCCAGTCCTCTCAATAATTGAAATGACTTGAGTTATGACCAAGTGGGGGCGAACTGGACAGGCCCAAATGCACTTAAACAGCACTCCGTTTACGTTCGGTGGGAACACGGACGCTGGGAATACAGAGCAGAAACAACAATTACGGCCGCCCGAGCACAGAGCTGGCAACCATTTCACCTAATGACATTGTTCGGCTTTATTGTCATTTATCGAAAACTTTTACACGACATGCAGTTGGCTCTCTGGACTTCCCCTTCTTGCTGGCAAAAACGCCGGCCATTGATTTCAGTTTTTAGTTTGGCTTTTATTTTGCGGGCAATTATTTTAATTCGATTTTCTATGGCTCTTGTTGGGCACCATATTACTGTTCGTGTTATTCTCGTCCCGATATCTGTTCAGAATATTCCGAAAGTCAGCTTTATTAGCCAAGTTTGCGCCATAAATAAATGAATTAGTAGTGACACAGTCGAGACACATAATTCTGTGCATCCTGTTACGGAAGAGACGTCCAATATAATCAGACGTTGTCCTGCTTGTTTACTTACCCCATCAATTTTAATATATATTGCGCTAAAAATTAATTTCATTAAAGTCTCGTTGAGCGCATTAAGACAACAACGTAAATATGCCTCACCCGGGCACACACGTTAATTACGGAAATAAGCATATAAACATGCCGCACATACACACCCATTTAAGCCAGCTCCATGGCAGCTACACGGCCCACCCACGGGCCAATTATTGTAGTAGCTCACCACATACAGTCCGGGCCAGGCCGGCTCTTGTGCGCCACCATGACTACCACGTTGGCTAAATAAACGCCGGGCGCGTTGTTAACTATCAGTAGAACCGCAGAGCCTGCGATGCCTGCAATATGCGCGGGCAACCACACTGGCATATAAACACACTGGCCACTGCCACACTCCCCAGATATATGGCGAGAATTACATATAATTACCCAGACGAATATTAGTCATACACGGGCTGTGTGCTTCGGTTTTAAGCAAACGTATACCATATTATCAGCCAACAGTCAAACATAGGTTAGCGGGTTCGCAATAAAGTACTTGTAAATAAATACGTATGAGTAGTACGGGTATTGGGATGTAAATAAATCCACTTGAATTTCTGTAAATCAGTTTCAGTTCGCTTTACATTTTTAAAACTATTATGTTTCAATAACTAATCTCAATTGGCGCCCAACGTAGGACGAAGCTGAAATCTAATTATAAAATAATGGAGTTATAGTTTTAAAAATATTATCATTTACCTTCCATTTAACCATAATGTGACTTTTTATTACTATTTTTATAATGCTTTAATTAGGAGCCACAATTGGCGTCCAACGCCAAACAAGAAATTGTAATAAAAACTAAATCTTTGCTTTAAATACAGTATATTTATTTACCTGCAACCATAATTTCATATTATATTATAGTAATTTTTATATTTAATTATTATTATTATTATTTATTAGTAATCAAAATTGGCGCCCAACGAGGGTCGGAGCATTAATTTATCAGATATAATTTATACATTAAAGTATAAAAGTGCTATGCTTCGACGCAGCATTATCATTCGGCCTCCTCCTTGATCAATTACGAGTACTGCATAGAATTACACTCGAGCTTCAGAAAAATCAATTAACTGTAAAGAAAACAGCATTTCATAGTACTACGTGGGCTGCTACATATATTTCTGGCCTAATAATGAAAATACGAATATTTATTAAGGAAAATAGTTTTATTGTTTTTCAAAATATTCTCCATCAAGATTTACACACTTTTGCATGCGCTCAAACCAATTTTCGAAGCACTTTTTCCACTCTGATTGACACACCTCAAAAACATGGTTTTTGAATGCTTCAACAGCATCTTCTGGCGACGAAAATCGTTGACCACGCATTTTCTTCTTGATGTGAGGGAATAAAAAGAAGTCATTTGGTGCCAAGTCAGGACTGTACGGCGGATGACCCATCAATTCGACGTTTTGGCCAGTCAAAAAGGCGCTGGTTTGAGCCGATGTGTGAGAGCTCGCATTGTCATGGTGCACAATGATTCGTCTTCCCTTGTTCGTTTTTCGAATTTCACTGAAGACTTCAGGCAAACAAATGGTGGTGTACCAATCAGAATTGACCGTCCTACGTTGCTCAAGAGGAACAGTAGCCACATGACCAGTTTTTGCGAAGAA